>JABUQX010050748.1:0-30000 GCA_015478945.1 Trachelipus rathkii
GTATTATATATATATATTATGTATATATATTATATATATTATATAATATAATATTATATATATAATATATAGTATATATATATATATATATATATAGTATATATATAAATATATATATTATACTTATATATATATATATATATAATATATATATATTATCTCCTCTGCTCTATATTAGATAAATATTATTTTCGTTCCTTTATTAACGCCGTTTAATTAATTTAATTACCAAATTTAATTGTTAAACTTTATTTGTTTTTAGTATTTATAAAGTAAACATGACTTAATTTTGGGTTTCCGAAGACCTCAGAAAAGGTTGGCCAAAGCGATTCCGATTCAAATCTGATCACGTGCCCCTCTACTCCGCGATAAGCTCATGTTCTCAAGCTTATATCTAGTATATATATATACTATATATATATATATATTATATATAATTATAATATATCTATATATATATCTATATATATATCTAGATGTGTGTGAGAGCGAGAGAGAGAGAGAGCGAGAGAGAGCGAGAAGAGGAGAGAGAGAGAGGATGAGAGAGAGAGAATTAAGCTCAATTTGTATTTTTTATCTCATTAAATTTTGAATGTTTTCGATTTCCAGTTGACAGAAGTTTCGTGAAAAGAGAAATTCATGTAATTATAGTTGACAATTCAAATAAGTGTTTATTTATTTATTGTTTAAATTAAAGTAGATATTAATATAAAATATTAATTTTCTTATGTGGTTCAGTGTTAATTTATTATTATAAATTAGTCATTTCTTGTTTGGACCTTTTCTCTCAGCTGGAAAGTTGATCTAAAACATTAGGGGTTTTAAGAAACTTTGAAAGATAAAGTTTTACAATCCACTACTATTTGATGATGAAGATTTTGCAATCTGAAATTTTTGCAATTTCAAATTTTGTAATTGTAAAAATTTGTTTGAACTATATGTGGTTTTCAGGATGCCTCGAATTTCCTTGTTAATTGAGTTATGATAAAATAAAACTCACACAACGGAAAGAAATACTTTTTTTTTTTTTAATTATATCCCCTCAGATTTTGTCTTTGTGTGGCGTTCTGAAGTGAGTTTAAGAGATTTGGTAGAGGAGGGCGTGGTTGGGTATGTAAAAGGAGGGATCTAAATGTTAAATGTAGAAAAGAGCAAGGTTATGGTGGTAGGTGACGAGAGTCTAAGGTTACCATAATTTTCTGGAACGAAGAAATCGGGCACTGCGGGTGCAGGTATATAAATTGAGTGCAAAGATATGTAGATATGTGTTATATTCTGCTATACATTGTATATATATAGTATTATTATATATATATTAATAATATTATTATCTATATTATATATATATATATTATTATATATATGATATATTTATTATATATTTATTTTATATCTATATATATAATTTTATATATAGTATATATTTATATATTTATATATATATATATTCTATATATTATATATATAATCTATATATTAATATATTTCATATATATATTATATATTATTATATATTATTCTTTGATATAATATATATTATTATATATATAATATATATAGTATATTATGATGAATTATATTATATATAGCTATTGTATTAGGTTATATTATATATATATATGATATTATATATAATATATATATATATATATATATATATATTTAGTATTGGTAAATTCTTGCTCCCATTCTGTTATTTTTCGGAAGACATGAATTTTCCTTATTAGCTCTGCTTCTCCAAAGATCGATTTTTATAAAATTCACAACAGCTATATTTCATTGTTTATCTTTTTCTATATATATATATATTCAAGCAGGGACTGCCGGAAAAAATCATTGATTTTTTCAACTGATTTTTTTCACTTGATTTTTTTGCTTATTTCAAAAATCATGATTTTTTGCTGTTTTTGATTTTTTGCATTTTTTTTTATATTATATATTTTTAAATTTTTTTGTATATTTAAGTGATTTAAACCAGAATAGAAATAAAAATTTATAATAGATAAGTATCTTAGCAAGGCTATCTCTGTTTAGCAATTTTCTACACAATACAATGGTCACAAAAATCATGTTTGTAAAACATGTTTCTTTTTATTTCTGATGTAATATATCTATATTGTCTGAATATTAAATAAACCTATTAATTTTATTTGCTCTTTTATTTTGTCTTAGTCTATAGGGCCTATTTTTAAGATTTTGAACTCAGAGTTAGGGCCTAGGGATTAAAAACCTAATACTATTCGAGCTTAAGAGAAAAAAGTTTTGGTTTTGCACTTATTATATTCGTCTGACGTCACGAATCCGAAAAAATCCAAAAAATCAAAATTGATTTTTTTTTTCTCTATAAAAAATCAATAATTATGCAGACTTCAAAGTATTTACAGAGAGTTGTATTTTATCGCTAGTCCACAAGCTGTTCATTAAAGAAAAGCTCTTTCCGTATGCGGCTTTGTTCCGGGGCAAGCCAGTAAGATATTTCCACCTAGTTTATTAGATATGTTAAACCATAGGGTATATTGTTTCTCTAAATAAAATAAGTAATAAAATTTTAAAACCAACATTCGACTGGAGGCATTCCTGCTGTGATCTTCATTCCAGGTGGAGACAATAACTTCTGGTCGCAAATACTGTTTAACATAGACGAACTCATCGTATAAAGCAGTCTCTCATCAACTATGAATTGTGGCATAATTTCAAGAATAGAACATTGGGTATATCTTGTATTTTTCTCCCAGCTGGGCCTTTTCTCTGCAGTAATCAGGTAAAATTTTTTCAAATTCTCATAGGTTTGTCCTTTATTTAAATACTGAACTCATTTTTATAAAAAGTATACCATATTGTCTACATTTGCTAACTTTCTGATCAATTCCCTCTTTCTCTGAATTTTTTTAAGTATTGACTGATACGGCTGTTCGAATAATTAGTCTTCACATTTTGATGTAGATTCTCCAATCATTTAAGACATGAGTTACCTCAAAATGGTATTGTTTGTCTTTAATCTTCTCGACTGCCAAATGGTATGAAAGGTTGATGGCTATTATGAATAAGTAAGCCCGCTTCTGACAAGGGGTTTCAAAAAGTTTTTTTTATGATAATGGGCATTTTTTCTTGAGACTTCGAAAAGACGATTTCAGAGGGTTGAAACAAGATAACAAGCGTTCAACTGCGGGAAGTAGAGCAAGCCACCTTGTTTTGCCAAATCCTCGAATTTCTTTGTATCATTTTCCCACAATTCAACAAATATATTCATAATTCAAGTCCTGGACTGTGTAGAGTAAAATAGAATATGTTTTTAGAGATATTTCCGTCGATTCACGAGGTAGAGTTATCAGCAGTGTTTGAATGTTATTTTGTGATGTAATGTGTGAGTGGTCATCCAACTCGAAGTAATTTGAATGATGTTTTCATTGAGTTTGTGTTAAACATTGTTATGACTTTTCTTTTCCCATTCCTACTCCAATTAGTTTATCTGCGTCGAAGAATGCTTTGTCAACTGCATTAACTTTTTATATCAGTTTAGGAAAGACGAAATAATGCTTGACGTTTTTCCCCAGGCAATGATTTCAGAGATAGTTTACTTGAACCACCATTTCATTAAAAAAAGAAAAACAATTAATAACGGGGCATAATTGATTTCCTTATTGGTTATGAGTATCGTATAATGAGATTGCATTTTCAATGTTTTCTTCATTAATTATATTAATTGACAAGTTAAAAGATTTAAACTTTCAAATGAGTCATAGTGGAAGAACGAGTACATGTGTATGTAGGATCTTCACTGAATGAGTTTTTGATGTCCATCCATGATTTGACGACTGATTATGTTTTGTGCAACATTGATAAGCGAATGTTCTTCAGCCGCTAATTTACTTCTTTGTCATCATGTTATCTTTAAAGGTTTGTAACGTGGAATAGATCACTTGCGGGGCAAACGACTTTTTATGTTTTTTCACTACATTATGGTGTTTAACTATTAGAAGCCTCCCATGAGATATGTCAAGAGGTCAATGAAATGTGTTGCAACGATCTGATCAGTTTTGTATTTTTTAAAGAAAGGGTACTTTTTTTGATTAATACCCACTTTCCTTTTTGGCTATGTTTTTCAGCACATTTTTTGTTACGGTATTAGTATTGATGGGATACAAAAAAAGAAAGAAAATTCTAAAACCGTATGTACAGCAAATATGTAAAAATAGTTATGCTTAATATATATTTTGTATTATTGTATATATATATGTATTAATTATATATATTATTATGTTATATATATATAATATTTCAAACATTTATAATATTATACGTTTCATATATTGCACGCTATAAAGAATATTTATAAATTCTTTCTAAATTAGATGCGGCGAGGATCTAAGCACGTTAAGTAAGACCATGGTCAAAGGGTCACGAAATTTTTGAGTGTGAAGTGGCTAGGGTCTGTTGTGGTCATATGATAGGATATCTCTTGTTTGTTCGATAGGTCATTTGTAGGAAGATATTGAAAAATGTATATGATCGATTTAAAAAGGAAATTATTAGTTTATGAGTATTTATATGGTGTAGGTGTTATATATATATATATTATATATATTCTATATAATATATATTTATATGTATAATATATTATAGTATATATATAATTCTATATTTTATATATTTATATATTATTATATATTATATATTTATATTATTAAACTTATTAACTAACAAATTGGTATTGGGTTTGTTCATAATGGGAGAATGGGATCCTTCTAATCGGGTGGAGGTTTACAAAAAAGTGACCTTGGTCGGCTAAATCGGACGAATGGTAACCTGACGAGAGTCTGAGTGTGAAATCATGTTGGATGATAGCAAATGGAACAAGTATCCGAGTTGGAATATTTGGTCTGGATGAAAAAAGAAAATATGATGCTTAGTGTAGTAGCAAAGTTGTGAATGGTAGTAAGGTGGTAGGTGAAATTATATCTTTGTTGAATGCAAGGGGACTAAGTTTTAAGTATACTAGAGTTTTCCACGTGTATATATTATTACCGATGTTGATGTATAATGGAGACACTATGGTGTGGAATTAGTATGCAGTCTGTTCAGAAGAATAATCTTAGGGGAGTGTTATAGTTGAGGAAAATTGAAAAAATGAGGAATGGGCCTCCGGTTGTATAGAGGTGACTGCGTTGGAAATCGAACGTCTGGAAGACCTAAGAAAATAATTATAAGATGGTTTTGTGAGGGGACATGGTAGTGGGCTTGGCTTGGATCAGGGACTCTGAGGGGATTCCACAGTAGGGGTTTGTCCGAAGGATGAAGCTCAATGGCGGATTATGGCTGCAACGGTTTCGCACTTAAGGGTATGAGTGGATGTAGGGGGGGGGGTCTTTCTTTTTTGACTTAGGTCATGTTCCTTACTTAACTATTCTGCATCCGGTGCATGTTTGCACACCCCATCCCCAGTCTATGGAGAGTCAAAGGAAGGTCGAATGATCTTTTCTCAGAACTTTTAACTTAGGAACGCTGACCTGGGTTTGATCCCAAATCTACTTTAATGACTTCCAACCACTCAACATGCGAACGTCGATATTTATTTCAGTATATAATTATTACAATTGGAGTGAAAAATCAATAAAACTTTTTTTGGGGGGGAAAAAAATATTAAATTAAGTTCTATTTTTATTACAGTACCATACAAATATAAGATATACAAAACTTTATAAAATTTAAAGCTACCAGAAAATTTGGTTCGGTGACAAATTTCAAAACTTAAAAATTAGGAAAAAAAAATTTGAAATAAAAGAATTTAAATTTTTAAATCAAATATGAACTTTTGATAATATTTAATCCTATAACATAAAATGTTTCAAACATTTGAAGCATAAAAATTTATGTCCATTTGGAAAACCAAAAAGGCAAAAATAAAACAAGTTTTTAGAACTCATTAAGAGGCGGAGGAGAGGAGGAAGGAATTTAAAAATAATGTCAACAATGACGATTTCTTTTGGTTTGTCCGGTGTTAATATCAAGAGAAGATTTAAGTTTCTTTTAACTCTTGCCTTTCGATTTATTGACATGTTCCTCCACCTAAAACAACGAATTCTGAAATATTTTTTGAAGATGGACTGTAACGTTCACATGAAGAACAAAATGAGTTTATATCTATTTGCGATTCACAATCGGAATAAAAGCAACTTCCTTCAACTTTGGTTTCATTAAACCAATTCAAAAAACTTTCTTTCCATTTGATCAATAATAGATGATTAGCAGAGAACCAGTTCAATAATCTTTCAATTTCGTTCTCACTTCCCATAAACACCATAGCAACCATTTCGTAAATACGGGTATTAAATATGGTCTTTTTCAGCAATTCCTCTTTCAAGCTGTCGTCAATGCCCGACCAAGTAAAGAACTTGTCAAGATTATCAAATTTCTTATCTAAAATCAACTTTAAATATAACCAACTTATTTTTAAAGGAAACTTTTTCTTAAACTCACAGAGTTCCTTTATGGATGAAAAACGATTATTTAAAAGTTCTTCAACTTCATCCCACTTGTTTTTTATGATCACATAATATTCAATAACGTAAGAAGTTTTAAAACTGAAATTTTTCCTGTAGTTTATTTCCTCCTCGTCCTCTGATAAGGGAAACTCACTAAACAACTTTTTTATGTCACCTAACATGGGTTCCCTTTTAGTAACATCTTCTAACAAAATAAAATAAAATTCCTCAACTTCCTCTTTTGAAAATTGGGTCCAACTGAGCAATTTCTCAACACAATCTGAAGATACGTTTCTTTTTTGTTCAACAAATACTGAAGATAAAGTGCAAAAATCTTTAACAAACACCAAACGCCTTTTAAAATCTTTTATCTCTGTCTCCGTCAGTTCTGCCCATCGAATGAATTCATCTGTTCGAGAAAATATCATTTCCAAATCGCAATTACGATAAAGTGCTCGCGAAGCACACTCACTAGAAAGCCCTTGCGAAACCCACTCACTGTAATATTTAATTACCTTATCTTGAAATGCAAACTGTCTTTTGAAATCTTTACAGTGTTTCTGGGAGAGGTTAAACCAATTCAAATATAAATCAATCTTTTGAACATCCATATTAAACAGCATTGAGGTATATTGGTTAACCAAATGGCTCACGCTTACAACCAAACTTTCCTTAAACACTTTAATTTCATCTGAAGAAAAAATCCATTTCAAAAACATATCAATACATTTTAATTCATAGGAGCTGTGAACAAAAATATTCTTACATGACTTTAAAATGAATGCAATAACCTTTGCTGATATTCTTTAACTTCCTCAACCATTCAAATCCCAACTAAGAATCTTTTGACAAGACTGGTACAATTTAACCAACGGATGATAAAATTCCAACCACTTTTCAAGTCATTTGACAGAGATTAATAGGTCGCCCTTTAACACTTTTATACCCTTTCATTGGTGGTGGCACATTCAATATAATGAAAATCAATTCGGAGGTTCAAATCATTATAACGAGTTTCAATTTGGCAAATGTACCAATAAATAGCCCTTTCAATTCTACGATGCGTAACTTTTCTTCCATGGTTGCATTTGCTATGCAAAAATCAGTTGTATAATTTTTTCATCTTTAATAGTAAATGAATCTTCAATAGTAAATGAAGAGGAATTACAAAGGTAATTTATTCAAACATTTCATTAATTGTTGTCAAACGAGTTCCTTATCCAAACTCTGCCTTGTACAAGCATTTTACAACTCCTTCATGAATTCTTTTCTGGCATCCTGTAGAAATCAACCACTTTTCAACTTCGGAAAGAAAAACGTTTTCAATAGAACGAAGGACTCGTGATCTCAAAACTCTTTAAATGTAACGAAAATCATAAAATTTACGAGACAATTCATGGTTCATCAAAGTCAGATTTTGCACAGCAGGCAAATAAAATCACTTTTCGATTACTAATTCCATAAAATTCTTTCTCTATCGAACCATGAAATCAAGTGTTGGTAAGGGCACTTAATAATGATATAATACCAAATACAACATTCCATATTCCTGGAAGAACACATTTAATTGGTTCTCATCTAAATGAAGAAGTAAATATATTACAGGTTCCATTTGTGGTGGAAATACTAAAAAATCCAGAGAAGTAGAAAATATTCTCGAATATAAGCAACTCTTGAACTTGTTTATGGTAAAAATCACAGCTTCCTTTCTTTGTAGCTCATTTAGCTCTTCAAAACAGTTCTTAAATGACACATCATCATTGCAAATCATATACATCTCATCAATCTCAAAGTTCATTGTAAATTTATAAAATAAAAAACCATTACTTTTTATCAGTGTATTTGAAATGTCTCTCAACAAAAATGAACACCATAAAAAAACCATCATATTCTCTCCACCTTTACCTAAACCATCCTGAATTTGTAATTTTCCATTGTACTCTCTTCGTGTCTGTCTTCTGGTGTTGCTCCCCAAGGCAGTGAATGTTCATCAGAAAAATCAGTAATAACAAGGCATACAATGAACCTAATGGAAAACTTATTTCGAGTGTCCTTTAAAATTTCCTCTCGCAGCTTTTCTTTATTAACCATTTTCCATCGGAGGTAAAAAGAGAACTTCTGAGGAAGTAATAGCAATAATCGAAGGGCAAATCAAATTTCTCCTCATGAAATTTTGCCCATTTATAGGATCTCCACAAGCTCCATACAACCATAGGTTTGGATATTTTTTCTCTCAAAACCAAATTGAACTTCTGTAATGTATCCGATACTTTCCTCTCCATAAATTCAAACCAGTTTTCTTCAATTGAACCAGAAAAACAACCAATAAAAGTTTTCTTAATCTCGAATTCATTTGCATGTAAAATAGCGGCTTGAATTCCGCAAAGGTCTTCCAAACGGGAAACCATTTCTGTAAAATACTATATATACTATATATTATATATATATTATATATATATTATATAGTATATATATATATATATATATATATATTTATATATATATATATATATATCTATATATATCTATATATTTTGATATATATAATATATATAAATATATATATATATATATATATATATATATTTATTATATATAGGGTTGGGATTAAAAAAAAAAGGTTCGTTTTTTAAAAAAAAAAAAAAAACAAAGGCCAAATTTTTTTGGGTGGGTTTTTTTTTGTTTTTGTTTTTTTCAATTGAGTTCTTTTTCATATATATCAAGTCCTTTTTTTAACGGAATTTAGCATTAAAATACAGTAAATACAATCTGTTAAAAGAGGTATACACAATATATAAAGTAGAGTTTAGTACTTAATAACGTTTTATTAGTGCTGTAGGGCATATAATTATTACATTTCACTTGATCTGATTATTATTATTATTATTTTATATATATTAATATACTTAATATATAGTATATATAAATTATATATATATATTATATATACTGATATATATATATATATATATATATATATATATATATATATATTCTTCATCTCTTTTTTCTCCCAAGACTTTGGTGTAAGGTGCGTAGCAAGCATGCCGAAAAAAGAAAAGCAGTGAGAAGAATATGAGCAAAAGTCGAAAAGAAGTAGCCCAGCGTTACTCCTCTCCTCTGGGTAACATTAATGTAGTAAGTGACTGCGTCTCGTTCAGAAATATCCCCCCTATAGCTTCACGGACTGCGACGGACCCCTCACTATGGTAAAATCGTCAGTGTAAAGGGTTCATCCTTGTACCCAGGTGGGCCAGCACATGTACCCCTCGAACACAAACCCCGCCATTCTCTCCTTATTATGCACTTTTATTCTCTCTCCTTCAGACATTCGTTACTGACTCAATCCAACTTTTCCTTCGATTCTTCGGCCAGCCGCGTTCGCTTTCAATCAACATTCTTCCCACTTACATCTGCGTTAAAAACCGACTATCATTCATCCTTTCCCACATGACCAAACCATCTCAACATTCTTTCCTTTATTCTCTCATCATTTACCCCTTCCTTCACACGACACAACTCTCTAATATGTTTCATTTCCTCATTTTATCAATCTCTTCTCACGACCTAATATGCCCCTAAGGTTGTCCATCTGAAGACATTGACCTTTAGATCTATACTTCGCTTATTCCAGCGCATAGTTTTCCCCTACCTTACTATACAATTAATCTGACAGGTAACAACATACCCTCGATTGTAGACTCTAAGCGCATAATATAGACTTAGTGCTTTACATTTCACACGTTCTTTAATTGCACCAGCAACCTTCCTGCATTCACATACTTTCTTTATTAAACTCTGCATCATCCGTTCCCTTCTTCTTCCAACATATACCCTAATATTTAAACTCAGACACTTGTTCGCTGCCTCACCATCTAACATAGCCTTGCACCGCGAACTCCCCTTGCTCACTACCATACCTAGACTGCTTATGTTACGTTTACGTTTCAAGCCCCTCCTTTTTACACACCCTGCAAATCTCTCTACAGTCTCTCAAACTCTTCAGATTTCGCCACACAAAGGACGACATCAGATCCGCCATTAATAGGTAGGGAACCCTTCACTCTCATTCTCTATCATTCTAACACCATTTCCTGTCACGTCCACCTTCAATTCTTTCTACCCCATCCATCTCCAATTGAATAACAAGGAGACATAACCAGACATCGCGGACTTCGCAATTAATACTAAACCAAGTCATTTTGACAACCGCGCCTCCGTTTCACGACGGTTCTACTAGTCGTCATACATATTTTTATTTCATTTCAGAGGCCTATCATGCCACTTATATTAGTCTCATAACACCTGCCATAGACTGTCCCTATTAACGCGTATGATACGCCTCTTGTTGCAAATCCATTAAAACCTAAATAGCATTTCTCTCTTTGTTTATATTTCCTCTACTTATTTTGCTTCATATGGTAAAGATTGTTGATCCACATCATGCCTCTACTACTCCTATATACGCACCTGTTCTTCACCAATCAGTCGGTCAGTCACTGGACACACTCTTTCGACAAACACCAGCATTATCTTCTCTACAACACTCCAATAAACTAATATACCCTATAAATTTCTACAGTTCCCTTTAATATTTTCGTGGTTAATGTTGTATTGCTTGTCCATTTTTTAGTTCCTCTTTTGCTTTTCGATTTTGGCTTTTGTTGTTTATTTAAATTTTTATGTTTTTTTATTTTAGTTTTTTTTTTTTTTATTTTTTTTTTTTATTGTTTCTTAGATTTCTTGTTATTTTTTATTTGTTTTTTTTTTTAGTTTCGGTTACGTTTCTATTGATTCATTGTTTTGTCTTTCTATGTATTATGATTTGTGTCTGTCTGTTTTTTGTTTTTTTTGTTTTTTTGTTTTTTGTTTTTTGTGTCAAATTTCTTACTTAGTTCTTTTCTTGATGAAAGTCATTTCAATTTATCTCTATTTTGTTATTTTTTTTCCAGTACATGATTTTTTATTTTTTTTTATTTTTTGTTTTTATTTTTTTTGTCTTCTAGTCTTTTTCGTTAATTTTTTTGTATTATTTTTTTTTTTCTATAGATTATTATATTTGTTTTTTTTTTTATTTTTTTTTTCTGCCTTCCTTACCTTATGATTAGCGGTGATGATTTCTGCCTCTCCTCCAGATCCCTCGAAGCTATATCCTCGCAATAAACGCTTTATTCACAAGCTTCAGATCTCATCAATACCATCTTGCCTCATTTTTTATCATTTCACCAGTAATTTCGAATCTATACCTGCAGATGTTACATTCTTCAACTTTTCCTCACTCTACCAGTTATCCTCCTCTTTGCTAATAACCTCTTTTGTTATGCCCTTCGAGGTCGCGCTCTGTACCCGGATCCATTCCGGCTCGCTCGAACACGGTGTTCCCTATCTTTCTCTCCCCGGACGACTGTTTGTTTGGTAGCGTCGTGGTCTTCCAAACTAATCTATTTTTCTTGTAATATAACACTCAACAGTGGTCTATTTTGTTCACGTTTCATTAACTGCTATTACTGTGATTAGCAGATTTTCAAAAACACATCCTATTGATTATTCTAAGCAAGGTTCCCCTTAATCTCATTCACCTTTCGCGCATCCTTCAGAAGAGCTTCCTATTCTTGTATGTCCCCATTCATCTCCTTCCAAACTGTTCATTTACCTCTATCCTTCCTCTTATGATCTTTTAGTATTCACTTTTTTCTCATTATATAATTGCAAGCATCTTTCTTTTGAACTTCATCATTTGCTTTTATACATTCAACCACGCTTTTTTTACTTTTAACCGCTTGCTACTCTCTTCGCACAGCTCCTGTGTATCATTCGCTACTTCTACTTTTAAGCACACCCAATCTTATTTTAGCACTGCTAACCTTGCTTCCGATTTATTCGTTTCAACTTGTTCACATTTTACTGATTTACTTGGAGGCGTTCTTACATACTTATCTTATTACCTTGTTCACTAATACTTCTCATTCTTATGTTTACCCTTCTTCCGGTATCACCTCCTCTCTCCAAGTCCCCACTAACTTAATTTACATAGAACAACATATGATCGATAATCATTCCTAAACCCTTCCTGAGTTTTAACATCCACACATAGCTTCAACTCTCCTTCATTCACAACACAAAATCAATCATACTTTTCACTTCGAACCCTCTCTTACCTACACGCAACTCTAGTTATCTTTATGGATCTTCTTGGCTTTAAGAAAGTATTTACTTTACACACATACCTTCCCCTCACAGAATCATCACCTTCCTACATTCTCATTTCTCCTGACACCCCAAACCCTGTTATATCATCCTTTTTTGATCATATATATATATTTTATATTATATATATTTAATATATATAATATTATATATATATTATTATTATATATATAATATGATATATTATATATATATATTATATATATATAGTATATATATAGTATGATATATATATATATATATATATATAAAATCCGTATTATTAGTCAATATTTAGGCCTAAAGGGGTATTGGTACTTCTGTATAATTTAAAACATCTTAATATACAGTACAAAGAGGTAATTTAAAAAAAAAACATTTGTTTAAAAAAAAAAAACGTGTTTTTTTTTCAAAAAATAAATAAATTAAAAAAACGCGTTTTTTTCACAACCCTATAGTTATAATTATATCTATATATATTATAATATTATACTATACTATATATATATATATAGTATATAATATTATATATTTATTTTATATATATCTATTAAAATTGTACGACCCTCATTTATTTTGATGATAAGTATACAGTATAATAAAAATAAACTACAGAGTATGAAATAAATTTTGTGTTTGGCTGTATCCTATATTATTACTACTATCAAGGTGTAAAGTTATGAGTGGTCGTTTGCCTTACCAGCTCACCTCGTGAGAGGAGCGTGAATAAAGGCCTTCATATGACCCATCATGCCAGATCTGGTAGCATACTTTGGACTTCTCACGCATTAATTATCCACCCAATCATATGACTACCGTATAATGTCATTTTAAAAAAAATGGGAAAAATATAAATGATATTATATATATCTATATATATATATATATATATATTATTATATACTATATAATATATAATATGAGAGAGAGAGAGAGGAGAGCGAGAGAGGAGAGGAGAGAGGCGAGAGCGGAGAAGAGGAGGAGGAGGAGAGAGGAGAGGGAGGAGAGAGAGGAGAGAGAGAGGAGAGAGAGCGGAGAGAGAAGAGAGGGGAGAGAGAGAGAGAGAGAGGAGAGAGAGAGAGGAGAGAGAGAGAGAGAGAGAGAGAGAGAGAGAGAGGAGAGAGAGAGAGAGAGGAGCAGAGAGTATTTACTAAACTAATTTGTTTTTAAGACGCCATTAAAATTTGTATTTGGGATTCTGAATTTGAGAAAGACACATTCTGTTATTATATTTTTGAACATTAATTATGTTTAACAATTTTCATCTGTTACATAAGTAGTAATTAATGTTTACCATTTCTCTCAGCTGGAAAGTTGATCTTCTAAAACATTCTGTTTTAAGAAATTTGAAAAATGAAGTTTTGGCAATCCGCTACTTGAATAATAAGATTGGCTACTGGTGGTTTCGGCTGATTGAGGCTTTGGGTGCGTTTCTTTGTGGTGGCTTGTGGTCTTGTGGTTGTGTGTTAACGGTGATTGGTGCGTGCGGTTGGTGGCGTCTGCCACTGAAATTTGCATTTTCAAATTTTGTAATTTGGTATAGATTTGTTTGGAGAATCTTATGATGTGTTTTCAGGATGCTCTATTTCTATAATTGTGAGTATATACATTTGAGATCAGGGACAAAGATATTAACCTCGTTTTATTAGTATTTTTAGATATTACATTTCTCAGGATTGGTTTTTGTGTGGCGAATCTGTAAGGTGAGTTGAAGAGATTGTTGGAGAGGCTGTGGTTTGGGTATTAAAGAAGGAGGGATCTAAATGTAATTTGATAAGAGCAGGTGTTGGTAGTAGGTGACGAGAGTCTGAAGTGTGGTGAAATCATGTTGGATGATAGACAAATGGAACAAGCATCCAGTTGAAATATTTTGGCTGGATGAAAAGAGAAGCAGATGATTGGCTTTGGGTGTCATAGCAAGTTGTGTGAGTTTGGTTGTAAGGTTGGCAGGTGGAATTTAAACCAAGATGCAAGGGGCTAAGTTTTAAGTGCACTAGGGCTTTCCACGAGTGTATATTATTTCCGATGTTAATGTATAATAGTGAGAGTAATTATGGTGTGGAATTAGTATGCAGTCTGTACAGATGGATACTAGGGGCGTGTTAGGTGGGGAAAATTGATAAAGGATGAGGAATGGGCCTGCCGTTGTATAGTAGGGGCTGTGTTGGGATCGAACGGCTGGAGACTAAGAACAAAGTGCATTGAGTCAGTAAGTTAAGGTGTTGAAGAAAGGAATGCGTGGTGTAGTTAACGAGATTGATTGCGCAGTAATATGGGAGTTGAATTGTATGGTTTTGTGTGGGGGACATGGTTGTGGCTATGCTGGAACGCAGGGTACGAGGGGGATACACTAGTAGCGGAGGTTAGTCGCGAGGCGATTGAAGCTCAATGCGGGACTTTTTGGCTGCGAAGCAGGTTGTCCGCTCCGTATCTTTCAGGCGCGCGCGCGTATTGAGGCGCTGCCGCATGATTAGGTGGGTGTTGGAGGTCTCTTTCTTTGTTTGCACATGAGGTCATGTTCTTACTTAACTATTCTGCTCGTTGCTGTTTGCACACGCCATCTCCCCAGTCTCTATGGGGAGAGTCAAAGGAAGGTTGAATAATCTTTTCTCAGAACTTTTAACTTAGGAACGCTGACCTGGGTTTGGATCTCTCAAATTACTTTATGATGTTTCTAAAGGCCATACTCATACATGCCGACGTGTTGATAGTTATTTTCTCTGGTCAGTACATGTATTGTAACAAATAGTGAAAATGCAATAAAACTTGAAATGATTGGTGAAAAATTAACTAGTAGAGTAGTTAAAAGAAATTCTGTGTGATTGACTGTGGGGTGGGGGTCTGTGTGATTAAAAATATCGTATCACGGGTTTATTGGGTTCTAGGTTTTTATTACTAGCGTTCCATACGCATATAAGGACATACAAAATTTTATATAATTTGGTTTCTCTTGCAATTTGCTTATATTGTGTATAATTTCAAAAACGTTTTAAGGAATTGAGAAAATTGAAATTAAAGTGATGTAATTTTTTAACCAAATATGAAGGTTTGTGATGATATTATGTGTGAGATCTTAGTTACGATAGAAGGTGTTGAGTTGATTTTCGAAACGAATTTGATCGCGCATTAGAATTATGGTCCCTTTTGGTGCAAAACAAGAGGCTCAAAATTAGAAACGATAAGAGTTTTTAGAACTCAAAATGAGTCAGAGGAGAGGAGACAGGAATTTTAAATAAATGTGTCAAGACAATGAGATTTTCTTTTGGTTTCTCGGTTTAATTTAAGAGAAGATCAAGTTTCTCTTCGTTGCCTTTCGATTTTTGACGTTTCTCGCTCACCAAGAACAATTCTGAAATATTTTTTTGGAAGATGGACTGTAACGTTCACATGAAGAACAAAATGAGTTGATATCTATTTGCGATTCACAATCGGAATAAAAGCACTATACTTCACTTTGGTTTCATTGTGAACCAATTCATAAAACTTGTCTTTTCCATTTGTTCAATTAATAACCTCATTGCAGACACCAGTTTCATAATCTTTATTTCATTTCTCACCTTCCATGAATAAATAGATACGGCATTTCCGTAAATACGCTATTACATATGGTTTTTTTCAGGCAATCTCTTTCAGCTGTCGTCATGCCCGACAAGTACAGAACTTGTCAGATTTATCAAATTTATTATTAAATAAAATTTTAAATATAACCAAACTTATTTTAAAGGAACATTTCTTAACTCACAGATTTCTTTTTGGATGAAGACGAGAATTTCCGTTCCTCAATTCATCCAATTGTTTTTTATCACATAATATTCAATAACGTCAGCAGTTTTAAACTGAAATTTTTCCTGTTGTTTTTTTCTCATCGTCTCTGATAAGGAATCAATAAACCTTTTTTATATCACTAACTGGGTTCCCTTTTAGTACAATCTTCTAACAAATTAAATAAATTCTTCGACTTCCTCTTTTGAAAATTGGGTCCAACTGAAAGCAATTTCTCAACAAACCCCGATTTCCCTTCTAATATTAAAGAAGCACAATCTGAAGATACGTTTCTTTTTTGTTCAACAAATACTGAAGATAAAATGAAAAAATCTTTAACAAACACCAAACGCCTTTTAAAATCTTTTATCTCAGTCTCCGTCAGTTCTGCCAATCGAATGAATTCATCTGTTCGAGAAAATATCATTTCCAAATCGCACTTACGATAAAGTGCTCGCGAAGCACACTCACTAGAAAACCACAAAGTCCTCGCGAAACCCACTCACTGTAATATTTAATTACTTTATCTTGAAATACAAACTGTCTTTTGAAATCTTTACAATCTTTCTGGGAGAGGTTAAACCAATTCAAATATAAATCAATCACTTGAAAATCCATATTAAACAGCATTGAGGTATAATGGTTAACCAAATGGCCAACGCTTACAACCAAGCTTTCCTTAAACACTTTAATTTCATCTGAAGAAAAAATCCATTCCAAAAACATATCAATACATTTTAATTCATAGGAGCTGTGAACAAAAATATTCTTACATGAACTTAAAAATGAATGCAATAACCTTTCCTGATATTCTTTAACTTCCTCACCATTCAAACCCCAACTAAGAATCTGTTGAAGCTGTAACAATTTACCGTGGATGATAAAATTCCAAAAAACTTTCAAGTCATTATGACAGAGATTAAATAGGTCCCTTTTAAAACTTTTAACCCTTTGATTTGGTACGCAACATTCAATAAATAAATCAATTCGATTCAAATCATTATAAATTTCAATTGCAAATTTGCCAATAAATAACCCTTTTAATTCTACGATGCGTAACTTTTCTTTCATTGTTGCACTTGCAAAAATCAGTTCTATAATTTTTTCATCTTCAATAGTAAATGAATCTTTAATAGTAAATGAAGAGGAATTAAAAAGGTCATTTATTACGAAACATTCATAACTGAAGACACGAATCCTATCAAACTCTTCTCGAAAGCATTTAAACTCTTCATATTCTTCAGCATCTGTAGAAATACAACCACTTTCAACTCGAAAGAAAAACGTTTTCATAGACGAAGGACTCCGTATCCAAAACTCTTTAAAAATGTAATGAAAATCATAAAATTTACGAGACAATTTATGGTTCATCAAAGTCACGATTTTGCACAGCAGAAATAAAAATCCAACTTTTCGGTAATAATTCCAAATCTATTCCACTGTGCCATAACAGGGTGTTGATACGGCACTTTAATAATGATGATAGATACAAATAACAACATTCCATGGTCCTGGAAGAACACATTTAATTGATTCAAGTACATAATGAATGAAGTAAATATAATAAACAGGTTCCATTTGTGGTGGATATACTAAAAAATCCAGAGAAGTAGAAAATATTTCTTTAGAATATAAGAAGCTCTTGAACTTGTTTCTGGTAAAAATCACAGCTTCCTTTCTTTGTAGCTCATTTAGCTCTTCAAAACAGTTCTTAAATGACACATCATCATTGCAAATCATATACATCTCATCAATCTCAAAGTTCATTGTAAATTTATAAAATAAAAAACCATCACTTTTTATCAGTGTATTTGAAATGTCTCTCAACAAAAATGAACACCATAAAAAAACCATCATATTCTCTCCACCTTTACCTAAACCATCTGAATTTATATTTCCATTGACCTCTTTAGGTCTTCTGTCTTCTGGTAGTTGCTCCCACAAAGCAGGAATGACATCAGAAAAACAGTAATAACAAGCAATACAAAACCTAATGGAAGAACTTATTTCAGTGTCCTTTAAAATCTCTCTCGCAGCCTTTTCTTTATTAACCATTCCATCGGAGGTAAAATGAGAACTTCTGAGGAAGTAATAGCAATAATAGAAGGGCAAATCAAATTTCACCTCATGAAATTTTGCCCATTTATAGGATCCCCACAAGCTTTATATTTTACATAGGTATGATATTTTTATCTTATATGATAACTCAACTCGATATTTGTTTTTAAGTACATACTTTCCTACTCATAAATTAAAGCCACAGTTCTTTTGCAAATTGGAACCAGAAAAAACAACAATAAAAGTTTTTTCTTATTCGTGGATTCGTTTGCGATGTGAAAATAGCGATATGGAATTCCGCAAGGTCTCCAAACAAGAAACATTTCTGTAAAAAATAATATATATATATATTATATATAATAATATATATTTAATTCTAATATATAATTATATAATATTAATATATATATATATATATAGTTTAATATATATATTAATTAGTATATTATATATAGTATTATTATTGGCAATACGCTCCAAAGATGAATGAAAATTTACAAACTGAAAACACGGTTTAATACTGAAGAACTCAGAGTTTTGTCAGTTAGTGATACTTTTTTTTTATATATTGGCAATTATTATAATTTTCTTATATTAATTTATTTATATATAACTCTTTATTGTGTTTATTTAAAAGGTATCATTTTATTCAAATTTTGTTAATATTGTTTTTAGAGATAGTACAAGCTTATAATTGGGTAGGGCGTTGGATTCACCAGAAACTAGTGCAGATTAATAAAATCGTTTAGATTTTGTCGTTTGGTCAATTTTAGCCAATTATATATAATATATATATATTAATATATAATGATATATTATATTATATTATTATTTATATAATATATATATAATATATACATAAAATGGGGGAAAACCGGTCATGGAAGTAATTGGTTAATATTTATTTTTTTTTTTTAAATTTAAAAAATTTTTGCAATTGAGAAAGGTTTTTTAAGTAGCAAATAGAATATATTTTAAACCATATGAAATAAAAATTTAAGTAAAAGTAAATTTAACCCTTACTATCCAAAAATTTTCCAAAGTTGGTAAATTTTTTTTTTTTGGCAAAAGATTCTAAGACATTGTGAATTTTGTAGGAATTAAGATATGCAGAATTTTGAGTTAGATGAGCAATATTGGGAAGTGTCTTTTTTTAACATTTCCATGTAAAAATATTATAAATATTAAGCTTATTTTTAAAGTTATTAAGTTTTTTCAATTTTTGGGGAAAACCGGTCGGGCATTGGGGGAAAAACCGGATGCAGTTAAACTTTTAAAAAAAATGTCCATTTTTACTAAGTTTTCAAATTTTATTTTGTTCTAATTTTTATGTTTGGAGTAATGACTATAAAGAATTTGTTTAATGTTTTTATACAATATCTTAATCTTGTTTAGTTGTAAGATTATAAAAAAGAAAGGTCAACGTGAAATGTGCGTCATAATTCGATATATATAAAAAAAAAAAAAAAAAGCCTATTTTGGGAAAAAAATGCAAATTATTATTATTGTTATTACTATTAATAGTAATAAAAATTGATTGTCTAATTTTAAAATTATAATTGTGGGAACAATATTTCGTCAAAAAGTTCACGTGAAATGTGCCTACAAAGGC
This sequence comes from Trachelipus rathkii, assembly GCA_015478945.1. NCBI lineage: Eukaryota > Metazoa > Arthropoda > Malacostraca > Isopoda > Trachelipodidae > Trachelipus > Trachelipus rathkii. The sequence goes on from JABUQX010050748.1 coordinate 20,101, forward strand.
CTACTCGTAATATAAAGTGCATATTTTGTCTAAAGTGTTGAATATTAATTATTATTATTAGAAATTATTAAACATTTTGTCATAAATTCATTTTTTTCAATGCTTATTTAGCATAAAAAACTGAAAAAAAATTTCAAAATTTTGTAAAAATAAGTTTGCAAATGTTAATAAAATAATTAGCTTTGTGTTTTTCATCGAAATTAATTCTATAACATTATTGAACTCTATTTAACATTATAAATTAATAATTAATAATTAGTTTGGACAAGCCAAAAGAGAAGTGATATTTAATTGACCGCTTTTCCGAGCGCACTGGTGGGACGCGCGATACAGGAGGGAGGACCGATTTTTCCGCGATTCATTTTTTTGAAATAGGAATTTTTTTCAAAAAATTTTTTAAAAATATTCATTTCGGATTTTTATTATTTTCAAATTATTCCTAAAACATTAAGGAACCTCTAAATGTGAGAAAAAACTTTAAGTAAAGAATATAAATTAAAATTTCGATTTTTCATGATTCATTAAAAAAAACCGGCGATTTTTGACCGGTTTTCCCCTTTTTGAAAGGTAATATATATATTATATATATATATATATATTTATATATATATAATATATATTGATATATAATATATATATATATAAATAGCTATATATCTGCTATATATTCACATAGATTCAACGGAGGTTAGAAAATGTGGCCAAAATTTTTCTTGTGGGCAAATAAAGGTTCAGGCTCTTGTAGGGTTTAACGGAAACGTCCAACCTTTTTCAGAATTTTTTATTTTACAAATCAAAAGAGATTACTTATAAAGATTAGAGGTACGCGAGGTGCCTAAAACAAAATAAAGAAAATAATAAAGAAATTTCATAGTGGGGCATACTTATAAAATACATTTTTTTTTCATTTTGGTGAAAAAGATTATTTAATATGTGACGTTGAATTATGACACTGTTAAGTAAAAAAAGAATTTCTTTAAGTAAAAGTTAACAAGTACAAAATTTAGTGTCTCTTCGTGATGTCAAATATACATAAAATTCATTTAATAGTTAAATCAAATTTAAAAAAAAAAAAATAAAAAATTAAAATTTAAATTTAAAATTAAAATGAAAACAAATTAAATTTTGGTCCTATGGTATCATAAATCTAAGTCTTAAAGTGGAACTTCCGGATCAAAGATCACTGTTGTACAAACGAAAAATAAATGTGAAGTGAGTCTAATACTGAAGGTTGAAATGTAGAGAGTAGATGGATGTGTTATGTTATTTTTAATATGTATTACTTAATATGAATTATACGGTAATATATCTAATGATTTTATTTAATTTAAAGGGGTTGGCGAACATCATTAAATTTCCCAAGCAAGGTGAAAGATTGAGTGCAAGGTCGTTAACTTGAGTCATTTATTATTATTATTATTATTGTCTTATTATAGCTTATTTTTATTTTCATTTTTTTTTCTTATTATTAATTATTATTAAGAGAATTTTAATTTATTATTAGTTAATTATTGATCGAACTTTTCTTATTTCTTTTTTACTGAATTTTTCATCTAATTTTCGCTGTTGTTCTTATCAATTCTTTATTTTTAGTAGTAAACACATATTTATTATTCGAGTTTATTACTATTATTTTTTTTCTTATTATTTATTATTATTAATGTGGTTCTCATGATATTTTAATTTTATCGCATATAAACTTAAAAAGGCCAGGACTTTCACAAAAACTTTCCTTAAAAGTGTTAAGAAAGATTTAAAAAAAAGGAAAAAGGGAAGGCGAAGAAAAAGTAAAAAAAAAAAAAAAAAAAGGGAAATCGAACACAAATCTGAAGCGACAATAATTTGACGGTTTAACTTTCATTTATTTATTTATTTTTTAACTGCGGGGGACACAAGCAAAAAAATATAAAGGAAATGCCCCTCAAATGTAAATCCAATAACTAAGAGAAATAAATTTAATAGGGAAATAAATTTCTTATAAAAAAAAAATTTAATTCAGACGAACTTCCAAAAATTTAACTGTAAAACATGTTTCACGAGGGAATGTAAAGTTCTGTTGTGTAGTAATATAGATTATATACAACAAACAAATTCAAACTCACAGAAATTCACAAAATGAGGAAACAGTTTTAACAAGAGAGTCGACTTGTCGGCAGCGCATCGGGAGTCAGAATGGGTTTTGAAAGGAACTAGAGATTATCTCAGGGGTTAAAAAAAATAAGGGGGTGAAAGAGAGGGGAATGATTCGGGCTTCAGTTTCAAGTGATAGGGAAGTTGAAAATTAAATATGAATAATTATTATATTATGTAATTAGCTGTTTTACTTCAAATAAAATACAATTAAAAACCCATAAAGCAAATGATACGTTTAAAAACCAATAAAATCTTTAAAAATTTCTTATATATATATATAGTATATATATATATTTATATATATATATATATAATTATATATCATAATATAATATTATATATTATATATATAGGTTTTATTATATATATAATATATATATATATATTTATATTATAATATATATATAATATATATAATATATATAATATATATATATATTATACTATATATATTAATATATTAATTATAATATTATATATATATATACTATTACTATATATATATATATATATATATATATATAAATATATATATATATATATATATATATATATTATATATATTTTATATATATATTAGTAATACGATCGTATAATTGGAATATACTTAGTTTCCTGTTAATGAGAAGAGAGACGGAGTAAGTATAAAAGACAGAAGGTACATAATGAGAGAGCTGAATGAGAGAGAATTCAATATATATAATAAATATATAATAAACATACTATAATACATCATAACATATATATTTGTCCAATTTTCCTGTTTGTTATATTATGTACTAGTATATTGGGTACAAATATATATATACCTGTATTTCTTGTGAGGAGGTATAGTATATTATTTTTTTTATATTATATAATGGATTGGCAATTCGTAATTTGCTAGTTTGAGTACATATATACCTATATATATATATTATATATATATATATGATACTCACTTTTATTATATAAAATGTTAGTAATCATATACACTGTGATTTTTAGTCCACTTTCAATATATAACTGTTGCAAATTGACATCGCTCAACTATACTTTACCTCTGCATGATCTGTGTACTCGTTGAGATCCAAACACGATATGTCAGTAGTATTCAATCTACCGCTCGAGACAGGAGTTTACTTTACGAACACTAGAGCAATAACGAATACCGTACTTGTGTGTAGACACTCACTCCATTGGTATTCACTAATCTCAATCAATTGAATTCATCTCGCTAGTTACCAAACATCACTGTATCTCTCTATATTTATCATATAATGTGATCGTGAGAGAGTCTCAACAGTCTAGCTTATTATCTAGATACACCAGCTTTCAATTGATGATAATTGACACTAGTGAGACCGCTCGATAGGCATTAACGTCTATATTACTCATAGATATATCTTCCATTAAATAATAATTGTGGGATAACTTCCGTGAGACTCAATAATCGGGATTTTTTCTCTTTCGCCAATCTGCTGACAATGTCGAACTTATTGTGTTAATTCTATATTAATTTTATACGCTGTAGGTGACCATTAGATATACGATACTTTTTATAGTACAAGTGCCAACTTAAGAGTCTAAAATAACTACGTCTGCTGGGCCCATGATTAAAGTACAACACTCGTATTATATCGATATAAAATGTAAGCACGCTATATATTTGTCAGGTCATATGCATTCATTCAGAAAGGATGCGCACGTAACACTCTATATATAACAAATACAAAAAGAAGTCAAGTGAACAACAGGTTAAAATTAGATATCAGTGTCCGTGTAGAGTTACAGTGTCTATCTATAAAGTATTTGAGATATTATGAGATAATATCAATGTAGATTTACAATAGTAATTATAATTATAAAATACACTTATATACGTTGTCCTGTATCACACGAAAAATATTAATTGATAAAGTTTTACTTATTGTTATATTAGTGAGCATAACTTTTTTGACTTTTGTGGTACATGCAGACGAATTTAATATATATGGGGACAGAACCAAGTGTGAAAACCTGGTGATTATTTGTGTGACTGTATCTTCAGTGGGTTATGAAGAAATAAGATAGAGACACCTTACTACTTTAGATGCAGGATAGAGGATACACAATTAATAGTGAAAAAAACTAAGTTGATACGATAACCTGAGTCCGAAAATACTTATAATGCCTTCAATGCACAGTTCGTGATATGCAGTGTGATATCATAACTTGAGTTGGGATGGAAACCTTCACCATCAACTGAGTTATATAAAAAACACTAGCATAATCAACACTAGACTGATTATTATTACACAAGGAAGAGCCTATGAACTAGCTCTCGGAAGGTGAAGAGTTTGAATGTATAAGGGCTTTACGCTATTAGAAAGCCATATAAACAGGTTATCTACAATCGTGCTTATATGTCTTTTTTCTTTCTTTTCTTTCTTTCTCTGGTGCATTTGTGTAGAAATATGGAGAGCACAGAGAGATAAAGTGACCTCGCCTCTGTAACATTGCGGCCAGAATGAATAGAGGATACGAGCTAACTATCGTGAGATTTACCCCAGAGTATATTGTGTACTTAGAAGATTCCATCATAGGGCCAAGTTCGTGACGCGCTATACAGTAAAGAATGAGACTCTTTGATAGTATAGGTTTTCTTATACTCACTTACTCATTCGAGTAGATTTACTTAGACTCATTGTCTCATGTGTGACGCGTGCGAGTTCAAAAGTTTAAAGTATGGCGTTCTCAAATCAATTTTCTTATACCGATTCTTTGGGATTTCATAATAATTGACATCCTCAATACCTTTTGTCTCACAACTTTTAATTGTGAATTCTTTAATATATCACACTCATATGAAGAAGAGAGCAACTCAAGCTAGTGTTTTAAATAAGGATGTATCTCTGTCTCACAGTAATCACTCTCTATAATGAATAACGCTGACATTTATACTTTTAGGAGTGAGTGTGTGTGAGTATATTTTATATTCGTTTAGTCTCTACTTTTTCTCGCTCGAGAGACTCGAGTTCTATTCTACGCACGAAAGGGATAGTCTAAAATATAAAGATAAGTAGATCTCAGTGGCTAGCACATTCATAGCTGTAAGAGAAAGCAGACTGTACGTTGAAGACGAGGGATAAAGGAATAAACTCATGTGAGATTTTTGTCAAAGGTGAAAACACATCTTTTTTATTTAACTCAATAGATATTACCTGAGTGTGTTAAGGATAGCTTATTAGAAGTTGTATTAATCAATAGCAAGTAGGAATTATATCTATTATATATATCTTATGGTACACTTCTACTTATAAGAGACATTAAAAACACAGGTGATCGTCTCTGTTAACAAGAATTGGGTGAGAAACATATAGCACAATTGAATTATGATTTCGCGCACCTTATATGATCTATAAATAAATATACGTTCGTATTTGTATTTTTACTTACTCTTTTCAGGTTAATTTATTAATAGCTATTTTATGATAATTTGTGATTTTACGAAACCAGCTATAGTATAATAAGTTGATGATTTGGAACAGTATATAGATAAGACAACTAATGGTATATAACTCCATATAATAATATATAAAAAGGGTAGGTAACTACAAACTGAGCAAATAATTTTAATCGAAAATCTGACGCAACTACACAAGTAAATAACAGGTGTATCACCAAAAACAGTATCTATACAGTATATATATTATATATATATATATATATATTATATATATATATATGTATATACAATATATAATCAAAATCATAGGTAAATTAGGTAAATTAATATTATGTAGTAATTTTAAGTTAATATTTTTAATATTAATTTATTATTAATTGATATTCTCTCTATCTTACTGCTCTCATTTAGTATCTATCTTCTGTCTTCTATCTCTCCTCTCTCTCTATTCTAATTTAACTCAAAATAAAGCCAGACTTTATACCCTAACATATTGTGTACCAATTATCTCGTATATTACAATATTAGTATGGTTATTCAGTCACGTTAAGATTAGTGTATGTGATTATCGCTTACTATATATATATCATATATATTTATGCTCTCTATCATTCGAAAGATAATGGCGGAAATGAAATAAAATGAAATCCTTAATAAACCAATTGTGGAGGTTTGTATTAAAGGTAAATGAAGCGATCAAAATATTATAAGAATAGATGGACAAAATATCGCCGTATATACATACAGGTACTGAGGATATAGAAACTTTGTTTGAATATTGGTAAACAAAAGCAATCATGAAATGGTGGAGAGTCGATAGAGCGAAAAGAATATATTATAAAACAAGATATAGTAAGTGGTAATGTTAATATATGTGATATTTTTACTTTTTTTTTATGTGTGTCTTTAGTCCTCTCTCGTGTTTGCGTATAACTTCCCTTCGAGTAGTGTCAATATACTAGTATTATTTGAAGGACTTTTCAAAACTTGAAGTGGAAAGTAGGAGGTAAATGTGCAAAAATTGAGTAGAACTCACCTATATGATAACATTATATAGGTAGCTGTGAGATTTTGTAAATTTGAAGATTATTTACGAAGGAAATCATGAATTATGTCAAACAGTCTTACAAAGATAGTTATGGTGAATATCGGAGGTTATCTCACACCAGTATCAGTAGAACATAAGGAGTAAGGAAATGTTCCCTACTGAGTACATAAGATTATACGGTAAGGAAGTGAATACAATAAATTAAATAGTTTAATATTATTCTTATGATTAATAAAATTTTTGTAGAAAAATTAAATATAGAAAATATTATAATTATTTATATGAGGTCGACTATATATATAATACACTTTGGTGAACCTAAATCACTATAGTGAATGGTAGGTTTTTGGCGTTAATTAGATAACTCTAAACACTCAAATTATACCAAGTATGAACCATCAAGGATTTATAGCTGTAACACTGAGACACAGAAGCACTCTACGCAGATGAAGCGTCAAAAGTGGTAGTTAAACGAGTACGAAACAAGAAATGAGTTCAATAAAAATTAGTCTTCTATGATCTAGAATCTATTAGAAATACAGAGAGTTGCGGAAGTTTGCATACAAGTAATACTCCGTCACTGTGTGATCTTGGAAAATCTTACCAAGGTGAAAGTGTTGTATAAATGACCTCACCAGCAACGCTCAAATTATGTAGTAATTAAGTTATGTTAGAGATGTCTAACTTATTCAGGTGTCAACTATATCCCTAAAGATCCATAAGTGGTGAAATCATTATTTTGCACCTGAATGACTTAATGTCAGTAAAAGCAGACTTATTAAAGAGTTACTGTATTCTTTTGTCCAAGTCAGACAAGTTAAAATGTTAGGTACTCTCTGGTGTCATAAACTTATGGTGAGATCTCAAAAGTTTGTCCTTGTTAACACTTCTTTTGTAACTTTTTTTTTACGGTAATATATGATACGTTGGCAGTAAAAATGGACATATCATGAAATTATGATTTCAATAAGGCTTCAAGTTCATACGATTTACTATTACAGATATATTTTTTGGGTGTGGGTCAGTGTGGTTTGGGTGTTACCGTTGAAAGTGTATTTAGTGTTCTTCATCACTGTTAGATGTGAATAATCATTAATATTATTATTATTTCTTGCTAAGAAATAGTATTCACTCTCTAATATTAGGAGTTCTTTAAAAAAAAAGTCCTCTAGTTTATAAAAATTAGTCGTACGAGTTTACTCACAGGTGTTTTAAAGCTAAATTAAGTCGCTTAATTGCTTTTCCTATATTGAAATAGGAACTAATTTTTTTTGACTCAGAGAAGTTACAATTTTTATCCTCCGAAGGTCCCATGAACAGTTCCCAGTGATACTTTTGGAAATGGATGGCCACGTGATGAGGATTGTTTGGAAATGGATGGCCACGTGTTGAGGATTGTGTAACTGATGAAGCAACACAGAAATTGTGACTCGTTTTAATATATTGTAATAGTTAGAAGTGATTCTCTTATGTACTCGAGTACCACACACACACACACACACATGGTTAGCTAGGGTTTATTTAATTCGAATTGTTAGGTAAACTATACACATGGAAATGTCAATAAATAATTAAAGTGATTTATTGTATTTGGAAACATTATTTATTTTGCGAAATTACGAATCTCAACTACACATATTAAATTATATATATATATATAAATAATATTCATGTATTCACTTATGTTATTATTTATATACCTCACTATATTTATGTCGTAGTGATTGTCTATAATATAATAATTTGTGTTTTTTTAAAATTTATCATAACAGGAAACTACATAGTAGTTAATAAGGTCATATACCGTTTAAAAAATTGCCTTATTACGTGTAATCATCTATACTTTAGCATATACCAACTGAAAAAAAGCAGGTTCCAACCGTTATATCACATCAATATTTAATATATATATAATATATATTAATTAATATATATATATATATATATATATATATATTAATATATATATATATATATTATATATATATTATATATATATATATATATTAATAATATATATATTATATATATATATATAATATATTAATATATATTATATATATATTATATATTATATATATTTTAATTATTATTACATATATATACATACTATATATAATATAGTGAGGAGTGTAGTAGTGAGTGTATATTATATATATATATATATAATATATAGAATATATATAGATATAAAGATTATAATATATTAGATTATATATATATATATATTATATATATTTATATATATATATATTATATATATCTATTATAATATATATTTAGGTACTATATAATATATATACTTAGACTTTATTATAATATTCATTTTTGTTCTCTACAATCGAGTATAGTGACAATTAAGAACGTTTAATACCTACCTCGACCTTATATATCATATATATAATATATATATTTGTTATTATATATATATTATCTATATATATATATTAGTTATATATATATTAATATTATCATCTATATATATATATATATATTATATATATATATATATATAATATTATATATATATATATTATTATAAATATTATATATTATATATTTAGAACTATTATATATATATATATATATATATATAATTATATATAATAATATTAATTAATATATATACTATATATATAGTTATTATATATATATATTATATATCTATATTATATAATATATTATACTTATATATATATATATTATATAAATATTATCTATAACTTATATATATATACCTATAAATATATTACTCTATATTATATAATACTATACTAATTACATATTCTATATAGTAATGATATATTAATATTTATATATATAATTAAACTTATTATATATAATAATTATAGTTTATACTATGAGTTATTATAATCTATTATTACTTACTATGATTATTAATGTGACATTTTTATTATTTAAATATTTATTTATATATGTATATATCTTTATACCTACTTAAAACCCAACAAAAGAGGAGATAGCCGCTCGACTATCTCCTATTGGCAAATTTTGTTAGTTAATCTATTTACTCTTTATTGGATATCTTATTGATTATGGGGGGTGATACATAATTTATTGGATTCAACTTATACATATATATATATATATATATAATATATATATTATATAATATAATTAATATATACTATTAATATTAATATATATATATATATATTATTAATATATATATATTATATAATATATTAATTATAATATATACTATAATATATATATATATATTATAATATATACTAATAATATATACTATATATATTATAGTAATATTATA
>JABUQX010050748.1:32500-33938 GCA_015478945.1 Trachelipus rathkii
ATATTAATATATATATAATATATATATATATTATATATATATTTAATATATATAATATATATATAATTATAATAATATTAATCATGATAAATCTAAACTTGCAAACTATTAAAGAGAGAATTTATATACATAAGGTGAGGAGATGTAAAGATATGGTGTTTATTAATATTATAATATATCTATATCAACTTAAGAGGAAAGTAATATTTATATAAAAAGAGCAACTTCATGTATTTATATATATTATAATATAGAGGTTCCTGATTGAAAAGTACAATATTACAATTACCTAAAAGATCTTATGAAATAACATAAAGTATTTATATATAGATACAAAATATGATGAAAAGAGGTTCATTATACTAATAATAAACTTACGTAGTATACACGAAGTTATTTTGTTTAGCTTTTACTCTACATTAAACATATTTCAAATCATGAGAGATGCTTAGAGTACATAAAGCTGTAAATACATCCCATTATCTGATACGGTCGAACTCAAGCCATAAAAATATGAAATTTCCATTCTCCGAAAATAAAGAGGAAATTAAATAAATGTTTTTAAATATATAATGGAATGATTATATCTGAAATATAGTCATCAATCATTATTAATATAAAAATAATAATTGTAATAATATAATAATATAATAAATAATGATATAAGTAATAATAATAAATAATTATGAAATAATATAATTATAAATAAAGATATTAATTAGATACTAAAAATAAAAATATAAGAAAATAATTGTGAAAAATAATAATCAAAATAATTTTTTAACCAAAAGAATAAAATCTCCTTATTATTTATAAAGGAAACTCAATTATAAAAGTTAATAATAATAATAATATAAATATAATAATGAAATAAATAATAATAATTATAATAATATATATAATATATTAATAATAATCAATTCCATTAAAGATACTGATTAATTAATAATAAATATAATATTATTAAATGAATAATATAAATATCATAGTGAAATATTGAGTAGTGATACATAATGTATGACACGAGAAAAGAAGAAGAAGAGAATGAAAAAATATGGATTTAGAACGATAGAGGATTAACAAGGGAACACGAAGAAGGCAAAGGAGGACAAGAAGGACAGCGAAATGTAAGAAGAAGAAGAGAGAAAGAGTTTTGTTTTGAAAAGAGAGAACCTAAGGGTGAAAGATAGAATATGAAGGCTATGGCAAGATATGAAGAAGAAACTGTTTATGTATACATTATAAACATATATTGCCGTTATAATATACTTAGAATTATTAATATAAATTTTGTGTTGGCTTTACCATATATTACCTGCCTAATTCTTTATTAATTTTATATATAGTAGTGGAGAGAACTACGGATAACAACAATACAATGTAGGGACCTGACTAATGACTTAGACTATATAGAAGTATGTATATATAATTACTATTT
>JABUQX010050749.1:0-7500 GCA_015478945.1 Trachelipus rathkii
GGTGTCACTTCGGTTCAATATAATTGGGTGTTTATACGTTCACATTTATCGTGAAACGCTTTCGCGCGTTTTCGTGCGCCCACTGCACTCCTGCCTATATATTTATAATTATATTTATAATTAACCTCCAACTGACCACAACCTTATATCTCTTAATTTTAATACTTTCTCCAACAGCTCCTGCCCTACGCGTTTTTCTGGCACTTTGCGATCGGGCAGATTGATAGTGCTTCTACTTCAGCTTATAAATTGGGAGATGTATTACTTTGTCTCTGTTGACGCTTCGACTTCTGCCGATAAGGTGGGAGCTGTAATCGTTGATGGGATGAGCAGGTTCATTCCGCTAGCCACCGTTCGCTCTTTCTCTCACGCCAATCCGTGGTTTCGATCTGTACTTGTTCTCTGGCTGACAGGCTAGAGACAGTACGTATCGGGAGTGGAAAAATTCTCATTCTCCTATCACTCTTGCTAATTTTCATTCAGCTAGAAATCGTTGCAGGGACTACTCTTCGACGAGCAAAGCGGGCTTTCATCAAACGAAAGTGCGCTTCAACCTCCTTGGTTCTCTCCCTACTGACCAAATCTTTCGGCCTCTTAAAACATCTCTAACAGCACTTCTGGCAAATCAATGGCACCTCCTCTTATTCAGTCTGATGGTTCCTGTTGCTAATTCTCCAACTGAAAAGGCCAATCTCTTCGGCCTCCTATTTTCCTCTAACTCAGCTTCCTGGACGATTCTGGCATTCCTCGTCCTCCTCCTTCTTCTCTCAGGTAGTGTCCTATGCCTTTACCTGTCATTTTATTTGATCGGGTGCATGGGCTCTTGAAATCTAGAACGTTAGGAGGCGGGTGGCCCGGATGGCATCCCTCCCAGTTTTTTGAGGGGTGTGCTTCCGTACATCCCCGCCTCGTTCAACTACTCATTCTTTCTATGTCTCCAATACTAACACTTTCCACCTCGAAGTGTTGGAAGCACATACATGTCCAACCTATTTTCCAAAAAAAGGAAGCCGCTCTGATCCTTCCAACTATCGCCCTATAGCTCTTACTTGTATTCTATCTAAGATCTTTGAAACTCTTCTCAACTCTCATTTCTTAGATCATCTGGAATCTCATTCACTTCTTTCCGATCGCCAGTACGGCTTTCGGCGCTCGAGGTCTACTGGCGATATACTTTCCTATCTTACTGATTTATGGTTTTCCGCTCTTAGGAACTACGGGGAGACTTGCGTGGTGGCGCTTGACATATCCAAAGCATTTGACCGTATGACACGCATCACTGCTCTCCAAACTCCCCTCCTTTGAGTTTCCTCCTTCTCTTTGCTTACTTATGTCTAGTTTTCTTTCAAATCGCTCAATATTGGCTGTTGTTGATGGGCGACTTCTTCTTTCTTTTCTGTTAATAGTGGTGTTCCTCAGGGTTCTGTCTTATCTCCTACTTTATTCCTGCTTTTCATTAATGATCTTCTCACCAGCACATCTAACTCTATTCACTCATATGCCGATGACTCGACCCTTCATTCTTCAACTCATTTCAATTCTGCTTCTTCTTTTACTTCTAGAATTGCCTCTCGTCTTAATCTTTCCGATTCTATTCTCGCTGATCTGGAAAGAATTTCCGGGTGGGGTCGTCTGAACCTTGTGAAATTCAATTCTTTAAAAACTCAACTTCTACAAATCTCCCTCTCTAAGACACCTTCTAACTTTCCTATCTCTTTCGACGGTTCTCTCGTCTCTCCTGTTGACAATATAAACATCCTTGGCCTTAACATAAACAAAAAAATGTCTTGGAAACCTCACATCACAACGGTTGCTAGGGCCGCCTCAGAGAACTGGGATTCTGTTTAGACTGCGAGACTTTTTCCTCTTCCCAGTTGCTCCAGCTATACAAGGGCTTCATCCACCCTTTAGTACTGCTCTCATATCTGGGGGCTCTGGTTTCACCCGGCTTTTGGATAGGGTCGAGTCAAAGGCCAAAATAATTATAAACTGTTCTGTACTTTCCAGTTCACTTGACCCTCTATCTTTGCGGCGCGATGTTGGTTACTTTATCTCTTTCTAAATTCTGGCAGGTGCTTTCAAAGAGAGCTTATCACTCAGGGGTACCTCCACCTTTACGTCGCCCTCGTCACTAGGGTGCTGTGTCTGCACACGAGTTTTGTGTTGATGTAGCAACTCCAGAATAGTTCGCTGCGGTGCTTCCTTCTTTCCTGCCACATCTGTTCTGTGGAGGTCTCTTCCATCTTCTGTGTTTCCTGCAGAAATTTAATCTCCCCACTTCAAAGCCTGCGTCTGCTCATCTGCGTAATTTACTTTAGTTGTTAACTTCTGAGGGAGCGTGCAACACCCTCCTTGAATAGGGCTCAGCCCGTGAGTGGTGGTGACAACTGTAAGAAAAAAAATATATATATATATATATATATATATATATATATATATATAATAATATATATATATATATATATATATATATATATATATATATATATATATATATATATATATATATAACTATACCATATATATATATATATATATACTATATTTTTTTCTCTATACTCTATATATATATATAAATTATTTTCATCCAAAGATAAGAGTAGCTATTGAAACAGTAAAGAGCAAAAGTTGATCAAAATGTCAGCTGGAGCGCTCTTCCAAAATGGAAACGACAATGTCTCCCAGTTATGTAAGGTTTCTCCCCAAGGTGGTTTCGCATATATATATATATATTAGTGATGGGACGATTAATCGGAATCGGCATCGGAATCGAAAGAATCGGGTGTTTTCAGGAATCGGAATAGGGGAATGGAATCAGCTTAAAGTGTATGATTCTTTACGACATTCTTTAGTTTTACAATCTGAAAATAATTTTTATTCGATCTTTATGATATTTCAAAGACAATGTTTGCGAAGTCTGCCATAGTGATTTTTAATTTCAGTTCTTCCTTAATTCTATTTAATTAAAGAAAACTGGATTGAGCGGCGCATCTTTACGTAGAGCCTAAGATATCATGTTAAGGTTTTCAGACACTCACGGTGAGGGAGTCATTATGCAATGTTTCGTTAGTCATGTTATGTAACATGTTTTGATAATTATATACCCGTGAACTCACTCGTAAGTGAACATTGATATATTTGCCTTGTAGGTTTGTAATTAATTGGAGTTATTGAATATACATTATGTAATTAATATATTATGAAATTAATATTTTGTTATATAAGAATATTATTAAACAATTTGCACACTTATGAAAGAGTCCAGATTTTAGGCGGATAGGCTATTAACGTTATCGAAAGTGGTTCGTTCTCTCAAAATATCACCGAAATACACACACACAGTGCCTTCTTATCCAATTTCACTTTAGGCACACCTCCTAGGGCCTGGGAAATTTTTAATTGAGAAAATAAAAGTTAAAGGAATTAAAATAGAACTTTAAATTTTTGTTTAGTCAGTTTTATTTCTGCAGACTTTTGTTCTTTTTGAATGAAAACCTTTAATAATTTCCCGAACTGGAATCTGTTTTAAACTTATAATATTTCATTTTTTGTATGTAAACTTTAAAGAGAATGAAATATATTTATATATATATATATATATATATATATATATATATATAACTTCATAGATAAATATATATAAAAAAACTATATGTCATATATATATATATATATATATAACAACCTTATACTGCTGCTGCTATATCACTGCTATATATATATATTCATAAATTTACTCTTTCAGATTTTTATTATTTTAAAATATATACTAAAATATTAAAAATTTAAATTAATAACTTAAAAATTAACATTGCTATTACTATAATAAATAATCATGGCAAGCAGTTACCAATCAACCAGCAAAGAAGGATCTATTCCTTGTAAATCAAAAAGTTTAGCATGGAAATTATTCGACATAGCTAAGGATGATCAATCAAAAACTATTTTCAAATTATGCAAAATCCAAATATCAAGAGGAACCAATAGAGGTGGCTTTACAACAACAAATATGCTTAAACATTTAAATACTAAACATCCAAAAGAATTAAAGGAGAAAGAAGAAAAGGAAAGACAAGGACAGAAAAGGAAAAGATCTCTTACGGTAAATATTTCAGAAACTAAAAGGAGTAAAACTGAGTTGCAATGTTCTAAGCAACCAACTTTGATTGACACTCTTAACAAAACCAAAATATGGCATATAAATGACTCTAAATCCAAGAAGATTCCCAGACCTATTGGAGAAATGATCGCAGTGGATTTGCAACCATTTTCAATAGTTGAAGACATTGGTTTCATAAGACTGATAAATCATGTGTGCTCAAACTATGTAATTCCTTCAAGAAAATATATAAAAGAAACTATTGTGAAAAATATATATGAATGTGTGAGAAATAAAATACAAGATCAGATTAATGCAGGGGAATACCTGTCTCTTTCAAGCGATGGATGGACAGCTGATACTGCAAATACCTCATTTTTAAGTTTACCTGCTCATTGGTTATCTAGCAACTATGAACAACAAAATGCCATCCTTCGAGTTTCACCTTTTCACGTATCTCACACAGCATCTAATATAAGTGATTGTCTTCAAAATGTTATGGAAGAATTCAATATTCCTGCTAATAAAATTCATGTTATAGTAAGGGATAACGCACCTAATATGGCTGCAGGAGTTACACAAGCA
Source organism: Trachelipus rathkii (assembly GCA_015478945.1). Lineage (NCBI taxonomy): Eukaryota > Metazoa > Arthropoda > Malacostraca > Isopoda > Trachelipodidae > Trachelipus > Trachelipus rathkii. Next base: position 4,685 of record JABUQX010050749.1, read on the forward strand.
GGATTCCAGGCATTACCTTGCTTTTTACACTCTTTGCAACTAGTTCTCAATGATGCCATATATATATATATATATATATATATATACTCATAAGTGGGATTGAGCCCTTATCTTAATATATATATATATATATATATATATATATATATATATATATATATATATATATATAATATATATAACATGCTATGCTGCTATAATATATATATAAATCACATGACTCTAAGTGGGATTGAACCCTTACCCTTAAGATGGTGATTTATACAAATAATTGTGCGGTTTATGCACGAAATCCCCATATATATATATATATATATATATATATATATATATATATATATATATATATATATATATATATATATATATATATATATATATATATATATATATATATGTATATAATTGGAATCAAGTCGAATCGGAATCGGAATCCGGAATCGGAACTTTTTGACTGGTATCCCGGAATCAGGAATCGGCATCGCTGGAAATTTGGAATCGTCCATCACTGATATATATATATATATATATATATATATATATATATAATATATATAACATTTAATATAATAACATACATATATATATATATATATATATTAACATTAATATATTTGTATCTACATGCTCTTTGCACCTATGTAATAACCTTATATATGTATATATATATATATATACTCATCTCTACATATATATATATATATATACATAATATATATATATATATATATATAATAATATATATATATATATATATGCTCTGTATATATATATAAAATTTTCTAGATTAAAAATTAAGAAGTTTTTAAAAAGTTCTTTAAAAACAAATTATTTAAAGCTTAATTTTTTTAATCTGATTATTTTTAGTTAAATTTTATTTATGGTTTTATTGTTATTATCATTATATATATATATATATATATATATATATATATATATATACATATGTATGTATATATACATAACATATATATATATATAAATAAATAAATAATATATATATCTTTATATATATATATATATATATATATATATATATATATATATATATATATAATATATATATATATATATATATAATATATATATATATATATATATATATATATATATCTTTATATATATATATATATATATATATATATATATATATATATATATATATATATATATATATATATATATATATATATATATATATATATATATTTAACTAATCTCTCTCTAATGTGGGTTCGAACCCCAAGTCTCGAGTTTTATCAGCAAATGTTTATCCTGGGCTGCGGAGCCGGAGCAGAAATTTTTTGAGAGGTTGGAGCCGGAGCCGGAATTGGAGCCGCAAGAAACTGCTGCTGCTCCGGCTCCGGCTCCGGCTCCGGAAAATTAAGTAATTATTAAATTTTTATTAAGATCATAAAATATGGTAACCTTAATATATATATATATAACATATATAATATATATATATATCTATATATATGCTGCTGCTATATACCATATATATATATATATCTATTTTATATATTGCTCTGCTATATATATATATATATGTAACTGTATATATATATATATATTGAGCAAACCTCCTATACTCGTGTTGCTCGTGCTTAGCACGAGTTATCATTACAGAAACGATCGATCTTCTACAAATTTCGTAAAGTTAAGTTAATTCTGTTGTTGCCGAAATTACTTATATGAAAGAATAAAGAATATATTACATAATATATATAAAAAGATTATGTAAAATTTAAACAAAGTGTAAGAATCATCGCCATTGAATAATGCTATTTTTCAATCGATTATAAAAGGTAACTGCTAGTGCTTCTCCGACAAAACGGAGAAAAAAATTTAAGACCGTATACACTCTACACATTCGTGAATTTAATTTTTTTAAGAATTTTTTTTTTTTCTTCCTAGGAATCTAATAAAACACTCGTTTTATTTAAAAAAAAAATTTAAATAAACATTTATTTGTTCTTAATGCACATTTAAAAAAAAATAAATTTAACTTCGAATACCTGAATTTAGCCTATAAAATTGTTTATACTGCTGCCTTCAGCATCTCTTTGTTACATTTTCATTTTTCCACAGTTTGCCATTTCCCAAATGTAAATATTAAATTAGAATTTATATTTACAATTTGTTATTCATTATGAAAATTTATATTGTGATTTAAATTAGGGTGCAAAATCAACAGCCTAAAGAATTTGCTGTAAGCCAAGCTTGCTATCAATATTACGTTTATTGTAAATTTCTCTCTCTCTCTCTCTCTATATATATATATATATATATATATATATATATATAATATATATATATAAATATACCCTTACTTTATCTTTATATATATATATATATATATATATATATATATATATATATATATATATATTCTCTTTTTCAGAAATTTGCCTATGTATATTTATTATTCAATAATAAAAAAGGTTCTATGCTTCTATAGATAACTTTAATTAATTAAGTTTAATATCCTTAGAAAACTCATGTCAACTAAACCAAAAATCGAAAACACTTCATGTACTTAAATATTTTACTCGCTCTGAAGATAAAAAGTACTTATATTTGTCAATATGAAATACTTAACACAGTTGGTATGAAAGAGTCGGGTTCAATTATGCTTAAAATAGTTTACCGAACCACCAGTTACTCATGGAAGTCACTATACATATAATGAATCCTTTAAATTAATGCCACATTTAAAACGCTCTTATCCAGACATTGCTACAATTGTTAAAAAGAAAGGTGAAGCAAAAGTTGCTCAGGATAAACCTTTATTTTCTAAACCTCACTAGGGTGAT
>JABUQX010050749.1:17500-20000 GCA_015478945.1 Trachelipus rathkii
ATAATATTAAATATATAATAATAATAATTTTATTAATAATAATAATATATTTATATATATATAACTAATAATAATAATAATAATATATATATATATGTATCATATAATTTTATATATATAATAATATATATATGCTATGTTGCTAACTCTTTATAATAATAATAATAATATATAATATATATATGTAATATAGCTGTATATGTATAATAATATATAATATATAATAAATATATATATATATATATCTACTCTGCTACTGCTACTGTAATAATAATATATAATAATAATATATATATAAAGAGATATTGGATCATTATTAAGGACATCAGGGTTTGAGAGTTACTTCTCCCCAAGGTTAAAGAAAGAGTGTTTTCCAAATGTATGTATGAATTAAATGAATTTTAATATACCATAATAATATGTAATATATATATATATAATAATATAATAATATAATAATAATATATATAATAATATGTATATATATATGTATATATATATGCTAATATATATATATATATAATAAATAAATTTGTATATCTATATATATATATATATATATATATATATCTATAATTTTCACATATTACGAATACATATGTTCAACTTCCTCGTGGCGGATGGGGATGTTGGATTTCCATTTTTATTGCTGATGTTATCACTAATACGAAGGGCGTATGTCAAACAATAAATACCTCGAGGTTATGGAAACGGCATTCCACACACCGCAAAAATGGTGTTGCTCATCATAACTCTTGATTGTTTATTTTAAAATTTGCTTGCATCTAACTGATTTATATCTAGTTTATATATATATATATATATATATATATATATATATATATATTTTAATAATATATATATATATATATAATAACCACAAGATGTTGTTAATTTTTAATGGTGTGTGCTGTGATGACGAAATCGCATGAATAAATCAAAGAATGTAGCATAACGTGAAGGTGAAAATAATGTGAAACTTTACTCTCTGTATATATATATATATATATATATATATATATATATATATATATATATATATATATATATATATTAAACGGTAGATATTCCTTAAATCCTCCAACAAAAAAAAAAAATAATAATAATACTGACTAGACTAATAATTTTTACAGTAATCATCCATCGAAGGTCGGTTTTAATTATTTATATAAAAAAAATAATGATAAAAAAATTACTCCATTAAATGACCAAAATAAATCGGCTTTTTGTAGCTCCTCCAAAATCATTAGCGAAGTTAGGTCGGTCTTACCATACACTTATACCATTCGTGTACATGGGCAAGGGTATATTGCGCCTAGTCATCCTTTTCTCGATCATTCTTCGCCGACTATTAATCATTCTACATGCTGTTTTCCTTAATTGGACATGTCTAAAACACGTTTGGGTACACAGTTGACGAGTTGCCAGAGGTCATCAGAAATACATTATCCCTTATTTAGAAAGGTGTGTAATTTATTACCTCTATTTCAAGAAATTTTACAAACATAAGTCAACAGCTGTAACATTATTACTTAGTAATATTATTACAATAATCTCAAATGTGAAAGTGCAAAAGGGAAGCCTATCCCATAAAAAAGTGATAATTGGCAACTCTATCAGTAAGGCGTTCTGCTTAATTGAACTGGACTACCTTCACACTTGAGATTAATAGGGGAAAGGTCATCCTAAGAAAAGAAAAAGAATGAGTCAAGAGTAAATGTTTCGAACTGAATAATTTTCGATGCAACTTATTTTTTAAATAAATTCTTAAATGACTTTCTTGTTAAAAATATTTATTTTGGATTTGTAGTCGGTGGCTTCCAATTTTCACTTATTTTATTATCCATTTGGAAAGTATTTATTTATAAAATGAGTTAACAGCTGCGATATATATATATATATATATATATATATATATGTATATATACTTTATATATATATATATATAACATATATATATATATATATATATATATATATATAACTTATATATATAACTATATATCTACACCTCTCTTCTCACTATACCATATATATGAGTTTGATGGAGCAGGTAGTGTTGGTTTGCTTCTTTTTAATATATTGTTAATATATGATACTAGCAGTTAATAAAGATGCTGATGAGAAAGATACGAGGAATTTGGAAATATTAAAAATTTAATAAAAAAGTAAACAAAACGCTCTGTTTGCACAAGGAAAACGGAGATTGCTAGTGCTAATGGGTTAGAAGAATTTATGGTTAAAGGTAAAAGAAGAAAATAATGCTTGTGAATTGAAATACGTTCCGTATATATATATATATATATATATACATATATACTCTATCTCTCCTATAACACCCATATATATACTCCTCTTCTACTTTAACTAACTGCTACCTGCTATATATATATATATATATATATAATATATATATATATATATATAACTATATATATATATATACTGTGTATACATAATAAAAACATCAATCATAACCTGAACTTGGGGCGTAAATTGT
>JABUQX010050749.1:25000-35000 GCA_015478945.1 Trachelipus rathkii
TATATATATATCACCACTATACTCATGGCAGAGCCCTAATCGAACAGGGGGATCTTATTATTAATATTATTATTATTAATATTATCATTATCACTACCATCACTATTAAAACCATTAATAATAATATTTACTATGCCTATCTAATAATATCTCCATCCTTATCACTATCAATGGTTAGACTCTTCTAAACAAAATAGAAGCTTTCTTTAATTGCTTAACCACATATTTCCTCAGATAGTATCTCTTCTTCTTCAAAAAATATATATCTTGTTGATTTTCTCATCAATTTCCGAATCTTGGTTTTAACTACATTACTCGACAAATTCTTTTCCAAGATTTCTCTTCTTTCATTTCACTATGATGGGGTTTGATTCGTCTTAATGCATGTTTGATCCGCAATTTTAGTTTTCTTTTCGCAAGGGTCAGGATTGTAAACCTCTATTACTTCTACAGAGTTTCCACGTGATTTTTCTAAAAGGTTCGTCGATTAATAATCGCTAGCAATCATATGTTGAGAAGACCGCTTGTTGTGCCATGAAATAGAAGTAGAATTGGAGAGGCATTACACAGTTTACTTTTGACCAGAAATAATATATATATATATATATATATATATATATATATATATATATATATATATATATATATATATATATATATATATATATATATATATATATATATATATATATATACTATATATATATATATATATATATATATATAGAGAGAGAGAGAGAGAGAGAGAGAGAGAGAGTTGATGAAGCTTATAAACTTTCAACTATATACTAACACCATCCTGCATCACTGTGCGACATGGTAATATGTATAAATAATATATACGGAATATATATATATAATAATATATATATATATTTTGTCTGTATAATATATATAGGTATATACGATACACTGAGATATATATATATATATATATATATATATATATATATATATATATATATATATATAATTCAGAAGGACAACGAATAACAATGTTCATGAAAAAGTTGCATAACCTTAGCATGACACTAGCTTTCTAATTACATACGCAGATCCAAGTTCCATAATCCATACGCAAATTACGCGTGAAGGCGAGGGTATTAGTTTTTCGTAAGTTGGAATATTGGATTTCATTCCAACTTTTTTCACCAGACCATTTGTTAAGATTCTGCCTAGACCGGTGGTTTCCAACATATGGCCCACGCCCCACAGGGGAGCAATTTGTTTTTCAAGAGAAGGAATTCGAGAATGAGTTATTAACAGTGAATTTTTTGCATTTTTTTAATCTCTCCCATTTTACGCGGTGTCATATTTTATCGATATATTAATTAGAGTGCAAATATGAAGAATTATTAAAACATGATAACTGCGCATTCATCTTACAAGCGTGAATTAAACTCTCTCTGTTTACTATAAATCTGCAATTCGTATTTTATTTTGGTTAGGTGAGATTATATGTTTTTGTTTTCAATTTTTTGGTGCGCTTTTTATTTTGTGTACAGGCAACGTTTTTTTTTATATTATTCAACATATTGAAGAAAGATAATAGTAGTAGGAACCACATTCCGTTCGTGTTGGTCATTTTGACCACAGCGCTTTTTACCTGCCCTTGACCTTTTTTGAGCCCAAATTTTTACCTGCCCTTGACCTTTTTGGACCTTGACCTTTTTGGGCCTTGACCTTTTTGGGCAACCCAAATTTTTTGATAACCCAAGTTTTTGGCAAACCACAATTTTTGGCAACCTAATTTTTGGCAACTAATTTTTCGGCGACCCTAATTTTTACAGCCCTTCGAAGAAGGGTTATAAGCTGTTTTGGCCATCCCTAATTTTCGGCAGACCTAATTTTTCGACCAACCCTTTGATCTTCCGGGTCATTTTTGCCCACGGTAATTTTGGCCACCCTTTAGGGGCTTAGCCCTATTCTTTACCTTTTTTGTCCTTGACCTTTTCTCCAAAGCTTGCCAGATACCATGGGTCAATTTTGACCCACGGTAATTTTTTGTCCTTCCTTTAGGGGCTTAGCCCTTTTTGATGTCTTAACCTTGTTTGACATGATATTTCGGCCTTGACCTTGTTCATATACCATGGGTCAATTTTGGCCCACCCTAATTTTGCCACTCGTGGCCCAACCGTCACATATTTCGTTCCTAACTTGAACGCATGTAGGATCTATCTAACGATACTTCCACACACACACACACACACACACACACACACACACACACACACACACACACATACATATACATGCATTCACTATACTTACACTCACCCATAGATACTTGCACTTACATTTACACTTATACACAGCACACTGCCAATCCTTTGGTCTTCCATGGTCAATTTTGACCCACCTAGTGGCCATCTAATTTTCAGCAGACCTAATTTTCGACCCAACCCTTTGGTCTTCAGGGTGCAATTTGAGAGCCCAAATTTTCAGTCCAACCCTTTTGTATTCTACGGTACAATTTTGATGCCTCAGCTTTGATGCCTCAACTTTGATGCCTCAACTTTAATGCCTCAACTTTAATGCAGCTTTGATGCCTCACATTTTATTTGATGGCTCAGCACAGTAGCTCAACTTTTGGCTCAACTTTGATGGAGTGCCATCTTTGATGGTACCTATATTGTTGGTTCAGCTTTGATGACTCAGATTTATTGATTTCCAACTTTGATGGTGCCCAATCCACCATGAGTATCTAGTGATGTTCTATTAGTGTTCTATGACTATTAGATGGTGCCAGGCAGGTGCCAGGTGAAGTGCCAAGTGAAGTGTAATGAGTGCTCAATAGATTGCCAAGAGGTGATGCCAATGAAGTGCGCAAGTAGGTGCCACATAGTGCAGTGAGTGCCACATAATTGCCAACTGAGTTTTTTTTTCCAAACCTTTCTAGCCTCTGAGCCTGAGGCTGTAAGCCCTAACTCATAGGTGTCTACCCTAGAGTAGAGGGTAAATAGAGGAATCGATTGGGTGTATATGTACAATCTGCTAAATCTTCTACTATGAGTTAATATTTTTATAACACTTATAAGCACTTACACTCGCCATAGACACTTACACTAGCCCATATACACTCACACGCACAGGTACACTTACACTTACACTCACACACTCGAAGCTCAATTTTGTTGCCTCATCTTTGATGACTCATCTTTGATGACTCATCTTTGATGAAGTCATCTTTGATACCACCTATATTGATGATTCATCTTTGATGACTCATCTTTTGTCTACCTCTAGATCATAAGCTGCCCACCAGGCCGCAGCATGATCCCACCGCGCGAAGGCCCACGACCCCGCACCCGCAGGTGCGTCCCGCCGCGTCCCCGCCCGCCGCGTGCGCCCGCAGGCGCAATATTCCCCGCCGCGCCCGCAGGCATATGGCTGCGCTTACCAGCCCGCGGGCGCCCGCAGGCGCAATATTCCCGCACGAATAAAAATATATATATATATATACTACGAGTCATTCATTTTTATTTCATACTTAAACATTTTTATTAAAAACATTTTCGCGAACCTAAAACTGTAACTCATTACAGACATCTTTTATATTTTACTTAATACTTTTTAATTTATAAATTTTTAAAAATTGTATGTAAGAAGAAAAAAACCAGAGTGTCTGATATATAAACATTTTATTTTACTACAATTGTACGAAATTTATAAACATTAACATTACATAAGTTAAAGCATGATAAATCAGTAAATCTAATAGAGGTGTTACCTAACACCTAAGGGATTAGTATGCTTTTGTTTTACTGCTTTACTGCTTTACTGCTTTAACTCATGTTTTACTGCTTTAACTCATATGTTTTACTGCTTTAACTCACATATTTATTAAAATTACATACCTTAAAGCAGTAAATCAGTAAATCAATAGAGGTGTTACCTAACACCTAAGGGATTAGTATGCTTTTGTTTTACTGCTTTACTGCTTTAACTCATGTTTTACTGCTTTAACTCATATGTTTTACTGCTTTAACTCACATATTTATTAAATTACATACCTTAAAGCAGTAAATCAGTAAATCAATAGAGGTGTTACATAGCAACAAAGGGGTTAGTATGCTTTTGTTTTACTGCTTTACTGCTTTAACTCATGTTTTACTGCTTTAACTCATATATTTATTAACATTACATACCTTAAAGCAGTAAATCAGTAAATCAATAGAGATGCTACATAGCACCAAGGGGATTAGTATGCTTTTGTTTTACTGTTTTACTGCTTTAACTCATGTTTTACTGCTTTAACTCATATGTTTTACTGCTTTAACTCATATATTTATTAACATTACATACCTTAAAGCAGTAAATCAGTAAATCAATAGAGGTGTGACCTAACACCAAGGAGGGATTAGTATGCTTTTGTTTTACTGCTTTACTGCTTTAACTCATGTTTTACTGCTTTAACTCATGTTTTACTGCTTTAACTCATATGTTTTACTGCTTTAACTCATATGTTTTACTGCTTTAACTCATATATTTATTAACATTATGTTTTTTATTTTGTTTTAATACTTTTTATTTATTTTATTATTATTTTTATTTATTTTTATTATTATTTTTATTATTTTTATTATTTTATTTTTATTTTTATTATTATACTTAGTGTTATTTACTTCATGCCTATTGTTATTATTATTTAGAACACACATACACACACACACACACACACACACACACACACACACACACACACTTACACTTATACACACATTCACTATGACACTTATACACACATTCACTATGACACTTACATTTACACTTACACACGCGCTCACACACACACACACACACACACACACACACACACACTTACACACACACACACACATTCACTGACACTTATACACACATTCACTATGACACTTACATTTACCCATAGACACTTACATTTACACTTATACACACACACACACATACTCACACACACACACACATACACACAGATTTACTCACACACACACATATTTACTTACACACACAGATTTACTTACACACACACATTTACTTACACACACACACACACACACACACACACACACACACACACACCTCATACACATATAACGTATAATTTATTAAAACATTTTATGTTTAATTAAACACATTCCATTTATGTACCATTCAAATATAACAAATTATTTCAAAGTTTCTTAAAACTTCTATAATAAATCAATCATTATCTTTGAACAAAGAATTTATTATTAACTGTTAATACTTTTTGTTTATAAATTTTATAACTATCAAGTTTTAAAATAACTTTTACTAAAATTTTATGAAATTTTATTAAAAACATATATTTTACGTACCTTAAAGCAATAAATCAGTAAATCAGTAAGGTAAGCCCCTAGCACACCTCTACACCAAGCTATGCCACGTTTTGTTCTATTGACTTACTGCTTTACATCATCTTTAGCCATGTAATAAGTATAAAAATAACAAAATAAGTTCTTCTCTGCTAACATAACATGTATTTTATTAAAATCTTTCTAAGTTCTTATTTAAAAATAACAATTATTCACTTACATTTATATTATTCGCTCGATGTTAACTAAAAATATTTTATTTTTCAAATAATTCGGATTTTCTTTATTATTATTATTATTATCTATGTTTGACAATCCATCACGAGAAAACACAACAACCCGCACTCCTTACAGATACAGAAACTGACTCTCCCTGTAAAATGTATTTGAAATAACTTCTTTGAATTTAAATTTGGAGATTTCTTTTTTTGGCGGGGCGATTTAGGCCCTAATTCAGGTCCAAGCTACTGTTTCAAACTGACCTTTTCTGTAAAATGTGGTGCAATAACTACGTTAGGCCTAAATTTAGGCCTAAATTTAGGCCTAAATTTAGGATAAGCCTTTTTGTATCCCAGGCTGATTTAAGCCTAATACCAGGTCAAAAGGTAATTTCAGTATAGACAAGAATCATTATTGTGTGTTATTTTTATAAACTATATTTCAAACTGAGCTTATGCTGGATCAGGTAAGATCCTTTAAACGGTAAAAAAAAGGAAAGGAAATGTTTTCTGCTTCGCATGATTGGTCGGGATACTTATCTCCTTGACCTCATGTGATTGGTCGAGGTATTTTATCGTTTTTGAAATTAACTTTGTTCTTTAAACTTGTATTTGAGCAGGTGTGTTTTATTATCTTTTAGACCCAAACTCATTTTAAAATCATAGTCATTTTTGCTGTTAAGCGGTGCACAAGTTATCTGATTTGTATTAAAAGTGTTTTATTTTACTAAGTGTATATCATATTTATAATAAATACTTACATTGAGGAATAATTATTAATTTCACTAGAATAGATAATAATTAATTCACTAGATTTATAGTAGATCACGTGAAGCAAAACGCAAGAGCGCACGCGACCCGGTGCGGAACCGACGCATGAACCCACCGGCGTAATATTACTACGCGGTCGCGAAAATATGGAGCGTTGTATTTCAAAGTGGTAGGGCATACATCCTAGAGGTTGATATCTTTTGGACACCGTCCCATTCAGTATGTATAATATTAGTTTGTGTACTGTATCAAGGTATATTTACGAACCTTATAACATGTGTTCAAGCACATTAGTTTATTTAAAGTCCTGGTATATCAGTGTTTATTACAAACCAAGGGAGATATTCTCGATGGTTGCCGAATGCATACAACATCTGATATAGAAGAGGTATGAACTTACATACTTCGATGTAATTTTGAAGTATAATGATATGATACCAATACTGGAAATCCATAAAGAGAAATTACGGTTTGTACAATGAGGGGAAGTTTATTATGCATGTACACACATTGTGTATTTAATTAATTAATATAGTAATTATGTAATAATATTTTAGATTAAACAACTTTTTTCATAACTTATACATAGAGAAGATTAAAACCGTAAAGACATACCTTGAAAAGGGAGGGAATGGGACAACTTCTATACATTAACTCTACGTCGTATATAGGTGTAGCTTTAAGGCATATAAAACTTGTTTTACATTCCTTAAAGTAATAAGATCTTAAAGGCATACCACAAAGAGGAACATGGCCTACGTCACAGCCGGAGTATTTGTTCTATTTCCCTCAAGGAATTATAACTTTAGGATAAATAAAACAAACTGCTTTTCTACAAAACAAAATGTTCTTTTCAAAACTAAATGTTTTTCAAGAAACTTTACCAGTGAAATGGTATTTTCTATAAATAAAATTAAAAATGTTCAAGTAAGAAATAAAATGAACGATTCATAATATAGGAAACGGTATATTTGAAAATACAAAATGATGTAATGAAAGTTTACAACGGCGTATCATAAAGAAAATATTTTCGCGACCGCGTAGTAATATTACGCCAGCGGGTTCATGTCGGTTCCTCACCGGGTCGCGCTTGCGGGCGCTCTTGCGTTTTGCTTCACGTGATCTACTATAAATCTAGTGAATTAATTATTATCTATTCTAGTGAAATTAATAATTATTCCTCAATGTAAGTATTTATTATAAATATGATATACACTTAGTAAAAATAAAACACTTTTAATACAAATCAGATAACTTGTTCACCGCTTAACAGCTAAAATGACTATGATTTTAAAAAAATAATAAAACACACACCTGCTCAAATACAAGATTAAAGAACAAAGTTAATTTTCAAAAGACGATAAAATAATTCTCGACCAATCACATACGAGGGTCATATAGAATGAGGATTACTCCGATAAATCACCGTGGAAAAACATTCTCTACAGTACTTAAGGATCTTATGAATCGCATGTTTCAGTTTGAAATATTTTATAAAAATAATAATAATAACAATGATTCTTGTCTATACTGGAATTACCTTTTGACCTGGTATTAGGCTTAAATCAGTGGAAAAGAGGCTTATCCTAAATTTAGGCTTAAATTTAGGCCTAACGTATTATTACCACATTTACAGAAAAGGACAGTTTGAAATATATTTTGACTGATTGGGCCTAAATCACTTCCCCAGACTAAAGGTTATCTAAATTTAGGCCCTAAGTAAGTTGTTCCTTTATTTACAGAGGTCAGTTTCGTATCTGTAAGGAGTGCGGGTTGTGTTGTTGTGTTTTCTCGTGATGGATTGTCAATGTACATAGATAATAATAATAATAATAATAAAGAAAATCCGAATTATTTAAAAAACTTTGAAATAACTTCGAGCGAATAATATAAATGTAAGTGAATAATTGTTATTTTTAAATAAGAACTTAGAAAGATTTTAATAAAATACATGTTATGTTAACAGAGAAGAACTTATTTTGTTATTTTATACTTATTACATAGTGGCTAAAGATGATGTAAAGCAGTAAGTCAATAGAGCAAAACGTGGCATAGTAAGCTTACGGGTGCTTAGGGTGCTAGGGGCTGACCTTACTGATTTACTGATTTATTGCTTTAAGGTACGTAAAATATATGTTTTTAATAAAATTTCATAAAATTTCAGTAAAAGTTATTTTAAAACTTGATAGTTATAAAATTTATAAACAAAAAGTATTAACAGTTAATAATAAATTCTTTGTTCAAAGATATTGATTGATTTATTATAGAAGTTTAAACTTTGAAATAATTTTAGTTATATTTGAATGAGTAATATAAATGTACGTGTTTAATTAAACATAAAATGTTTAATAAATTATACGTTATATGTGTAAGTGAGTGTGCGTGTGTGTGTGTGTGTGTGTGTAAGTAAATCTGTGTGTGACTGTAAGTAAATCTGTGTGTGTAAGTAAATCTGGTGTGTGTGTAGGTAAATCTGTGTGTGTAAGTAAATCTATGTCATGATGTGTGTGTTATAAAATCATGTAAATGTAAAAAGTGTCTATGGGTAAAAATGTAAGTGTCGCGGTGATGTATTATGTGATCTCTACTCCGTGTCTGTGTATAAATTGTATAAGTGTGTGTGTGTGTATGTGTGTGTATGTGTGTGTGTGTGTGTGTGTGTGTGTGACCCGCTTGTGTATAAGTGTAAATGCGTTAAACTCATAAATCAGATAATGTGTATAAGTGTCCTATAAGTGAATGTGTGCAGCACCTAGTGTCACGCAGTGGTGTGTGCTCGTGTAAGTGTGTGTGTGTGTGTGCGTGTGTGTGTTTGTGTGTGTAGGTATAGTGTGTTGTATTGTGTGTTTCTAAATAATAATAACAATAGGCATGATATAATAACACTAAGTATAATATATAAAAATAAAATAAAATAATAAAGTAATAATAAAAATAAAAAAATAAAATAATAATAAATAATAAAAAATATTAAAACAAATAAAACATAATGTTATAAATATATGTTAAAACAGTAAAACATATGAGTTAAAAACAGTAAAACATATGAGTTAAAACAGTAAAACAATATGAGTTAAAGCAATAAAACATGAGTTAAAGCAGTAAAGCAGTAAAAACAAAAGCATACTATCCCTCATGGTAATTAGGTCACATCTCTATTGATTTACTGATTTCTACATACTAAAGTCTCAAATATTAATAACTCTTCAGTTAAAGCATTAAACATAATTAAAGCATTAAAACATGAGTTAAAACAGTAAACAGTAAAACAAAAATACTAATCCCTTGGTGCTGCATATAATAGCATCTCTGATTACCAGATTTACTATTTTAAGGTATATAATGTTAATACATATATGAGTTAAAGCAGTAAAACATATGAGTTAAAGCAGTAAAACATATGAGTTAAAGCAGTAAAGCAGTAAAACAAAAGCATACTAACCCCTTGTTGCTATGTAACACCTCTATTGATTTACTGATTTACTGCTTTAAGGTATGTAATTTTAATAAATATGTGAGTTAAAAGCAGTAAAACATACGAGTTAAAGCAGTAAAACATGAGTTAAAAGCAGTAAAGCAGTAAAACAAAAGCATACTAATCCCTTAGGTGTTAAGTACTCTAATGATTACTGATTTACTGCTAGGTAATGTGAAATTTTAACAAATATGTGAGTTAAAGCAGTAAAACATATGAGT
>JABUQX010050749.1:40000-52500 GCA_015478945.1 Trachelipus rathkii
AGTCTCTAATAGTGAGTCTAACCTAAATGGCACTAAAACAAGTACAATCGAACCAAGAATGAATGAAATTGCTCATTCCAACAGCGATAACACCCCACGCCTTTTCGACAAAAATCCGAGGCGTCTTCAATGTCAAGACAAGAGACATTAAGAATAGTTAGCGAAGAAGCCACCCAAAGCCCTTCAGTTAGAAATAATTATCCTAAGGATATTTAAATAACAGACATTTGAAAATGTCTTTTCATGTTTATATAAATTTCTCTCTATTATATATATATAATATTAGTCAGTTACTATTCATTTAAGTACATATATATTATTATTATAATATATATATGATAATATATATATATATTAATATATATATTATATAGTTATATAAATATATATATATATATATACTATATATTATATATAAATATATATACTAATATTTATCTATATAAAAATATATATTATATATATATATATATATATATAATATATATATAATCTTATTATATATATTATATATAATACTATAACTATATATATATTTATATATATTTCATATATACTATATATTATAATATATTTCATTCACATTTAAAAAAAATAAGCACCCCGGTCTAACTCAGTGGTTTGCAACTGTCGGTGGGAGAATTGACCTTTTTTCTCCTTGGGCTTAGGCCTCTCCTGCCTCGGAAGTTAATTGCAGTACACCCCTTCATTGATTAGGGTTTCTGCCCGTGAGCTGTTGTGATTTATCGTGTATTATATATATATATATAATACATATATATTATATATATATTATAGTATTTATTATATATATATATATCTATATATATATACATATATATTATATTATTATATATATATATATATATAATATATATATAATAATATATATATATATATATACTAATAATTATATATATTACACCCCCTCTATGAATAGGGCTCTTCCCGTGAGTTGTGACTTACTGTAATATATATATAAATATTATATATAATAATTAGTAATTTATATATTATATATATTATATCATATATATATATATAATATATAATTATTATATCATTATATATATATATATATATAATATATATAATACATATTATATAATATCATAATCAAGGCAGTTCGGGGCCATCCCCTATCACCCATATAAGTGGCATTTCATAACACGTCCTTATGTCATTACAATGTAGTCAATTTTTTCCTATTTTTCTTTTTTGCATTTTTTGATAATATTGATTCATAAATATATGTAGATATATATTATATATATATATATAATTAATATATATTATATATATATACTATTATATATATTATATTATTAATATATATATAGTACTAATATAATATATATATATAATACTATATTATATAATATATATTAATAATATTTATAAATAAAATTATATATATTTATAATTATAGGCCAACCCTCCCTTTTCGGATTTGTTCCAGGTACCTCCCGGATGGCCATTCGACAAGGCTGTGCCTTCCATTCAACCGATTACTATTCCAGCGCTTTTACGACAAGGCATTTGCGATCTTGTTTGAGGCAAGAGTGCTTGGACGGTGATTTCAAGCGTATGAGCCGAAAACTCAGACAGAAACCTAAGCCGTATAATATTATTAGTGAGAGATGGTCTTCCTCCCACAGATCGAAAAACGTTTTACAACCGAGGTGATGCTTGCACGCCTCCGTATTGGCCTCAAGCTGAATATCACTCACTAGTCCACTACACGTTACGGGATTCCTTTCCCATTTGCAAATTTTTGCCGTTGCCACACCCCGCAAGACTTTTCAATATATCTTCATTGATTGTTCCCATCTGGTACGCCTACTCGCCCGTAGTCATTTTTCCTTACTTACTCATAGTTCCATAAACACTATGAAAAGATTATCCATATCTTGTTACCAGAAATCTTTATCCAACTATTTAGCAGTAACTATTCTTCTTGATTATCTTCAAGAAGTATGAATATTCTTTACAACATATTTTGTTATTATTATGTAATCTTTTTTAGCACTATTTACAAATAAAAGGGTATTAAATTATTGATTTAAGTTTTTATTTATTTTATGATACTGATACTGGGAATATTCATTTCCTCCAATCCACTTTCTCCCTTGTGATTAACTTAGCATATATAGGGAACAGGTCACCTCCCATGGTGACTGATTTTTTCAGCCTCAGTATTGGCCGACTCTCGTGAGCCTTCGTGGTGGGTCCTCGCACCACTGACTCATAAAAAATAAATATATATTATATATAATGGTATTAATTTACTAATATATATATATATTATATTAATATATATATATAATATATATATATATATATAATATTAATATTATATTAACAATATATATAATATTATGTATATATTAATTATATTCTTATATATATATATAAATATATATATATTACCTAACTATTCTGTCTGTTAATTAATTAAGGTAATTGACGAAGATAAATGGAACATCCTCCTGTTTATTAGTCTGTCAACACTTTTGAAAGATTAACCCTATTATGATCATTCGTCTGCAACGGAAGAGGAGAGAAAAAGATTGGAGCAAAAAGAGTGAAAAAAACTTCTTTGGTTAAACGTCGTGTTAAAAAGAGTGAGAGCGCCCTACACAAATCCACCCAAAAAAAGTTCAATTTAATAATTGCAGGTTTAGTACTTTTAAAGAATTGAATTTATGTTGGCTTTTTTAATTTGTTTCTTACTAATTGTTTTGTTGTTTTTTTTTTCTTTTCTTAGGCCTTCCCGAGTGTTGCTTTTTTTTTTTTTTTTTTTTTTAATAATTAATTTATGCAAATTACTGTTGGTTTTCTAAAAAAATTTTTGCTACACTGTAGTTTAATAATTTATACATAGTTTACATATTAGAAAAATGCTGTTCTATTATAGAAGGTATAATTAAGCCACAACCCATATACATACTCCACATTATAATATTAATAATATATATAAGTAATATATATATAATATAATAATATTATTATAGTATATATATTATATATATAATATTATATATATTAATATAATATATATATATATATATATAGTTATGAATATATTATATATTTAATAATTATTATATATATATAATTATATATATTATATATTATAATATATATGGTCAGAGTGTTCTAAAGCTGACATCATCGTAACTCGAGAACTGAGCAGCACTTACAAGTTAAAACAAATTAACATTATTTGGAATCAGCGGGAAATTTTAAGTCGAGGTTTTAATATTTTATTTTTTTTTTTTTTTTTTGCATTATTCTATGAAAATTATTTTAAACAAAAAATTTCACCCATTTGTAGCACTAGAGACAACGGGGGACAGAGGGGGGACGAGTCCCCCCTGTTTCGTCCACCGGAGAGGCCGAGAGACCCCACTCCTGCCATTCTATTGTCGGTTATTACCCTAGGTGATTCCTTTAGTTCAAAAAAAAGAATAATTTACTTCCTTTTACACTTTGGTATTATTTTAAATAAATGAAATTACCATAGCGTTGATAAACCGCAAATGATAGGCAGGATTCGTGATCTCTCGTTACCTCCGGTGACGGTAACGGGGAGGACTTCGTCCCCCCTTCCTCCCGTCAGCTCTCAAAGGCCGCACTAAATGGTGATGAATAAAAAATATTTAAAAATATTTCCAACTGAAAAATGCAATAAAATAAAAAATAAAAAAAACCAAAAAAAAAATAACCCTCCTTAGAATTTTCCGCTATTCAAATATGTAATTTTTTTACTGAGGTGCTGCCGTTCTTCGATGTTAGCATGATTAGTCAGCTTTAGGACACTGAACTATATAATATATATAATATGATATCATATATATATACTAATCATATATATACTATATATATTATAATATATATATATATAGTATATTATATATATATATATTAATAAAAACTATTATTAATATATATAATATATAATATATAATATATATAATTAATATTAATAATATAATATATCTATATATATATATAATTTAAATACTATATAATAACTATATATAGGTAATATATATTATAGTTAATATATATATTATATTAATATATATATATATTTTAATATATATATATTATATATATATATATATATATATATATATCATATATATTATTATTATATATATATATATAATTATATATTATATATATATATAGTATATATATATATATATAGTAATATAATAATATATAGGCACTTCTCTTTAAAAGGTAGTTACAAAAAATATCATAATATCGACAATCGCAAGGAAATCTGACTCGTGCAGCCCAGCAAGTGTCAGTGTTAGCTAAACCCCATAGAAAGACTGCGAAAGTTTTCCACAAGTTGCTTTTTTAATCATGTTTAATTTATTTATATGTTAATTTTTTTATTTATTATTTTTATATATTATTATTAAGGGGCTGAGCCGACGGACAGGACAGAGGGGGGGTACGAAGTCCCCCCGTCGTCCCCCGCTGAGGCAGAGGACCCTGGACTCTTTTTCATCTTGCTATTAATCTTGGGTATTTCCATTTTAGTTAATAAAAAAATAAAAAAAAAACTCTAAATTTGCAACTACTTGTCACACTTTTTGCCTTGATAATAATCGAAAAAAAATTCGAATTTACATGTATTCGTTCTAATATATATCGCGTTTTAAACTACCCTTAAAGGAGAAGTTCCAGTATAATATATATATATTATATATATATATATATATTACCATATTATAATAATATATAATATATATATATATATTATATATACATTAATATAATATTACATACTATTAATTATATATATATATATTATTATATATATATTATATCACTACCGGGCCTACCAGCCCCTTTTGGGTAAAGGAAGGTTTTCCTCAGACCTAAATGCTATTGAAGGGTGAGGCATAACAATCAAAAATATTATCAAACTCACTAGAGTTGGATCAAACAATTTTTTATTTACAATACGCAGACAATAAAAATGTGCATTAATAATGGCTACTCAAACTATTACTACATTTACACTATCTTATACCTATTAATCCTATGCTATGAATAATATAAAATACTAATAATTAATTAACAAAATATAATACAAAAGATTAGTTCTGCTGAATATAAATTTCAGCGTTTCATTGCGTATCGTGCTCCAAAGTTCAGCAGGAAGGGTTCCGTCCCCGTCTGTTGCATCCTTTCGAGAAGTATCGCCATGCACATATGTGGTATATATATATAGTATACTATATTATAAAATATTATATATATATATATATATATTAATATAATATAATATATAATATACATATTATATATATTAATAGTATATATATATATTATATAATATATTAATATAATATATATAATTATTTAATATATATATATATTATACTATATATATAATATATATAATATATAGTATATAGTATATATATATATATATATATATATAATAATAATATATATATAATATATATATATATATATATATATATAATACTCATAATTAATATAATATATTAATTAATATATTATATATTAGATATTATAATATATATATATTAATAATATAATTATAATATATATATATATTATTATATTAAATATAATTAATATATATATATATATAATATATATATAATAATTAATATTAGATAATATTAATTATATATATATATTATATATATATTAATAATAATTATAATTATATAGTTATTATATAGTATATATAATATATCGTGTGTGTTTATGTAGTGTTGCTAAAAGTTTTTAAATAACTACCAGTAACGTCATTGATTAATTACACCAAATACGACCGTATATTTAACGACTTTATACGGAAAATACCTGCTTAAATTTTTGACTTAATAAATTATTTAGTTGGCACAGATATATTAATAATAAATAACTGTTATAATATGAAGGAGCTTTAACGTTTTTAATTAAACTAGTTTTATATTCAGTAAATTTACTCACGTGACCGTTCACTCGATTCGGGGGAGGGAAAATTAAAACCCTAAAAATTTAAAGCCATTAAAACCCTTAAAAATATAGCTTAAATAAAAGATCCCGATATAATCGGATTTAAAGATACGAATTAAATAATAAAAAAATAAAATTTTCGTTGATGAAACTGCTGAATTTATTATTTATATAAATATAAAAGAATAAAAAATATACCGGTATATATATATAATAATATAATATTATATGATATATAGTATATATATACTAACTATATATACCGATATATAGTATATTATATATTCATATATAGTATATATAATATATATTATATATATATATATATAATATGATAGTATATATATATATACATATATATTATATATATATATAAATAAGATAAAGGAATCCATTAGTTTTGAGCTTTTATTCTTGACACGAACTGAATCAACGCAAGTTAAAGAAGTCTTTAATTTCATGATCTAAATTTATTTAAATCAATAAAAATCATTTAAAAAAAAAATTGAAGAAACTGAAGTTATCTAAGGTACTCGATACTTAGGAAAAAGATGTTTGGAGAAGGGGGGGGTTGATGTTTATGTTATTTATTATTAATTCTAACAATATATCACAATTCGGCACCATAAAACATCATAGAATCATTGCCCTCAAATTTTATCTTTTGACTTTGTTAAAAAAAAGAAAAAAGAAAATTTGAATTAAAAGGAATGATGGGTGGGTCTGTTATTTTTATTTATTACTCTTATTTTTTATTATTATGACCGCTGAAAGCTTATGAATATTTTTTTTGATATTATTTATTTAGTCATTTTTATACCTCATAGTGGTAGATTGCTTGAGATCTGCATTAATTCAGCCAAGAAGCAAAGGAAAAGCCAGTTCTCCGATTCAAGCTACAAAGCAACCGGCACAGTGATCGATACATTGTCTACACCACTGGCAGGAGTCCATAAGCAGTCGGTCAAACCACGCGCCCAAACCCATTGACAATTTTAAAACAATGCTCAGATAATTTATTCAAACTTTATCAAATTATTAAACAATAAATGCGATAATAGATAGCGAATATATAGCTATACTGTTCTATATAATACTATACTATACTATATATCTATTATTATATATATATATATTATATATAATTATATATATACATATATAAAATTATACTATATATATAACTATATATATATATATGACGTATATATTCATATATATATAATATATATATAATATATATATAGTATATATAAATATATTATATATATATAAATATCATAGTATAAATATATATATATAATACCTAGTATATATATATATATATATATATATATATCTAGGACAAAATTACTTAACGCCACACGGAACGGGAGCTCAGATCAGTAAAAAAAAAAAAATTTTCCACAGGTAGCATCATATGATAAACATAAATAAATGGTCTAGGTTCGAAGATTCGAAAAATTTTTTTTTTTTTTTTTTTTTTTTTTTTTTTTTTTTTCTTTTTTATACCTCCTCTAGAGGGCAAATATATATATATTTGGTAACAGGATTCACGTGGCAATATGTACGGGGCTCGAGCGAGGGGAACAACAGGGGCGGACGTTTCCATATACCCCGGCTAGGGGAGGCGGAGTGAACCCCCGCGACACCCAAATACCAAAGAGCGGGGGTTCCGGAGACCCCGGAGGGGCGTGAAATAGTGCCACCCGCGTATAGTTCCCCGGTAAGCCGAGAGCACCCCGGACTCCTGCCATCTGCGGCGGTCGACAGTCACTACCTTGGTATTCTTAATACTTACACTCTTACTAAAATTTAACCAGATTCTCAAAAAGTAATTCCCTTTTCGCCCTGTAAGTATTGTAGTTCTTGAGATATGATATGTTTTTTTTTTTTTTTCTTTATTTTCATTTCGACCCTAAAAATGTTTATTTCTGTATCATAGAGGCTACCTGTCGAAAACACTTTTTTTTATCGCGAGCTCCCTTCCGTACAACAATCAGCGTGGCGTAAGTAACCTTATCCCATGTATATATAGATAGTATATAAGTTAGTAATCGAACATATCAACTAATGCGTCACATACTATAAAGATACTAGATCATATATATAAAGGATAACCAATAAACCGTAGTGTACCGGCGTCAGTACTCCTATAACAATGCTAAACCTGGAACATACTGCCGTAATTCACTTATCTTGGTTGCCTTTATTAACGATTTCTGTAAGTTGAGTTGATTAGCATATAGTTACAAGTACTGCCATATTTAAAATTCCACAATAAATATTTATTATTTTTTTATCAGTTAATTTTTAATACCTACAAATAGTTATAATACATAGGAAATCATAACTACTTTTTATAATTATATGACTTTAGCATTTGCTCCCTATTTCACTGTCACAATCTGTATTTTTTAATTAAAACTTTTTCTTTCTCAATAACTTTTGAAAGCATGGCTTTCCTCGACCTCTAATATTCATAGAATCAAAATAACATTCCCCGGCCCAAAAAAGCTACTGCCATATTATAATATTGTTTTTATTACAAAGTATTTTTGTAAAGTTAATTTTATAATTACCAATTATATAGCTAAGGAAACTAGCCTAACTTTCCTTGTGTCACGCCGACTACTTTATTAATTTATACAGGTGTTGTTTTAATTTTATTTCTGTTACAAATTCTAGTTTCTTATTAATTTAAAACTCTGTTGCCTTTCATAAACTTTCGCTAAGGTTGGCATCCCTACAAAGAATCAAATTTAAAGCCCTGAACCATAAAAGTACTGCCAATTTAAATTTTCTTTGAGAATTAAATATTGCTTTTTATGTAAGTTAAATGTGTAATACCAAAAAATTCCAGAACGAGCTAACTTTTTTTTTATTATTAATTTTTAAGCATTTTAATGCATATTTCTGTCAAATCTGTTTTTTTTTAAATTAAACTCTGCGCTACTTCCAAAAACTATTTAAGGTTGGTCCATCATCTGTAAAGTTGCTAAAATCAACCCCTCCCCAAGATGTGAAAATCCCTGCTAAGATTTCACAATAATGCATGACGAAATATGACTTTGAAGCGTCACTATGATCGCGGCTCCTATAGGTAAGATTGTTTATTTATTTTGTCTGACTCAAAGTCATTACATTATAGTATCACGCTCCACTATGTTTTTACCCTAAGGCTTCACAAGACCGCGACAAATACTCACTGTGCTATGATGTCAATGTAGAGTTCATCCATTGTGTCAGACCAATAAGCCAACCACATTCCTACCATTCACAACTTTCCTACTACATTCTGCATCATTCGTTCCCTTTTCATCCAACATATATGCCAAATATTTAAACCTAGATCTATGTTACCAGTTGCTATATGACCATCAGGACATGATTTCACATCGGCTGACCTCCTCTCTCATTACCACCATCACCTTACTCTTATCTACATTTACTTTCGAACCACTCTACCAATCCTCTCAAACTTTCTTCAGATTCTCCACACAAAATCAATCATCAACATATACAATAAACAGGGCACCCTCATCTCTCTTCCATTCTCCGTCAGTTTAAAACGTTCCCCTACACCCCTACCTCTAATTCTTTCATCATTTTCTCCATTTACAAATTAAATAGCTAAGGAGACATAGCACATCCCTGCCACACTCCACTATTAATATCAAACCATTAATTTTTATCTTCATTTATTCTTATATATGCTCACTATGTGTGGGTCTGTATATACTTTTAATTCCATCAAAAGCCTACCACCAACACTATATATCATTAACGCCTGCCACAGATCTTCCCTATTAATTCTATCATACCGATCCATTATTAATTTACTCTCTCATTTTCTCAAACATTTGTTTCAATGTGAAGATTTTATCTACAAATTCTTTACCACTTCTAAATGCTGTGGTCTTGTTCTTGCAAATCGTCCTCATCAACTCCAACGCATTTCTTTTTAACCAGAACATTACCAAGCATATACTTCACTTCTTGTTCTTCGCAAATCAGTTCCTCAGTCACTCAACGCATTCTTTTAACCAACATACCAGCATATATCTTCACTACAACACTCAATAAACTGATTCCCTTATATTTCCTACAGTTCCCTTCTCTCCATTACCCTTATTGTTCTCCTACTCTTCGAAACTATACCCTTCATAAACGCTTTGTTACACAACTCCCATATCCAGTCAATCATAATCTTGCCTCCATTCTTGATATTTCACCACTAAATCCATCTATAACTGGGGAATTATCATTCTTCAACTTTCTCACTCTGCCCATTACCTCCTCCATACTAATTACCAAATTACCCATTTCTTCTTACATTATCAAATACACACACATTCATTATAACCTCCTCATTACTGCCAAAGTTATGCAGATTTTAGAAGCGTTTCCTCCATCTCTTCTTCCATTTCATCAGTCATGAAAGTACCAACCGTATTCTTTATTCTATGAAAGATACCTTTACTCTCTTTCTTAACATTTTGACTCCTTCCAAAAGAACTTCCTATTCCTTTGTAAATCCCCATTGATCCTCCTTCCAAATTGTTCATTTACCTCTTTTTTTCACCCCTGCCCATGAAACTTTTGGTCTTCCCTTTTCCCTCCTTACATATTTCCGTATACCTTTCTTTAGAAACCTCATTATTTATTGACTTTTAGCACATCCAACCAAGCCTTTTATTTTACTTTAACCGCTTGCATCACCTATTCATTACAACATTCGCTATTAACTTCCCTACCTACTACTTTAGCATATCTACATACTTCTCTTGCACTTCTAACAAACGCTTCCTTCATTTGCTCTCAGACTTGCTCAGTTTCATCTTGTTCAAATTCAACTGATTTATTTGCAAGTACTCTTCCATACTTTTTCTTATAACATTGTTCACATAACTTATCACCCTTAATTCTTCCCACTTCCTTCCTTATCTCTTTCCTCCCAATGCATATCCCTACTAACAATATCATACATAAGACAACAATGATCTAATATTGCCATCCCCAACCCCCTCAATGATTTAACATCCTTCACATACTTCAACATCTTCTTTACCAACACAAAATCAATCATACTTTTCACTTTGATGCCATCTCTAAATATACCAACTTTAAAATACTTATGAGTGCTCTTGTGCTCGATAAATGTATAACTTAAACACATACCTCTCTCCTCACAAAATTCAACCACCTTCCTACCATTCTCATTTTTCTCCCGCAACCATATTTTATATATATATATATATATATATATATATATATATATATATATATATATATATATATATATATATATATATATATATATATATATATATATATATATATATATATATATATATTTATTTATATGTGTATATATTATATATATATATATATATGTTGGTGGCTTCTTTTGAGAGCAAGTCCCTATATAAGATAATGATGGGGTTTAAAAATCCATATTTTGAACGATGTATTTATTTAACATAAAGGTAATAAAAGTTGCCCGTTGCTGAGATACTCTCTCCTTGTGCTTAGCCAATGTTTACCTCCTTTTTTCGGCGACTTTCGTTCTTAGTTTTACGAGTCGAAGATTTGGCTTCTCGGTGGCTTAGCCGGCTGTTTACCTCCCCAGCTGAGATTAGAATTTCTTGAGACTTATTTTCGGGCGATTGAGTTTCGGAGAGAAGTAGTAAGTCTGAATTAGTGAGTTTAGTGAGTGAGTATCTCGACAAGGCGGGTTTATATATTATTTCATTTCGACTTATGCTAAAATTTTGCTTACACAAATTTTAGCATAAGTTCGAACATAAATTTAAATTTTTTACAAATAATTATAATGGGTACTTACATTACTTCCCGCTAAACACGGGTGAAAGTATCAATATAGTTATACCAAGATATAAGCTAATCATCATTCAAATATATGTATATTTGAGTGCATTCGCAAAATGTGCGCAGTAGTATACACTGCACAACTACCGCTAAACTGACCTTGACCTTGACCTTGACCGACCTTGACCTTTTCTTGTCCTTTTTTAGCATTTCGGCTCTTTTTTAGCATTTTAGCTACTTTTTTAACGTTTTGTTCATAATTCAGGTAAGATCCCCAACTCCGGAGGATTTTGGGGATTTTCCCCACTGGCAGCCCTGCACGTCGAAGGCAAAGACTTGAAAACCATTTTGGAAGGTTTTTGGAAATTCCAATCACGTCTGGCAGCTGACGGAAATTTCCATCATTTCATAAGATTTTTGACGTTTGATACCTCAAACCTAAAGTTTAAGGTCGGGTGAACCGAATTTAAGGTCTGGAAGACCGTTTTTTGAGGTTTAGCTCCCCAGAAGTGGGGCGGAGCCCCTCAAAGGGGGCTTTTTGGTTCCTAGAAGGTTTTAAATGATCGATAGATCATTTTTGATGATTCCAATCGATTTATCGTGATCGATTACCCTTAAATCGATCTTTAAATCGTCTTTCTACGTGCTCTGGTTGGCTTATAACACAG
>JABUQX010050749.1:57500-65000 GCA_015478945.1 Trachelipus rathkii
GTGTCATGATCGAGATAAGTATTTTGTTGGCCCTATGTTATGTTTAAGTTCGCTGGTATAGCTGCATTATTGAATCTCTGGGGCCATGTGATAGACGGTATGATAATTTAGGTATTAATAATGTGTGTGTGTCTGTGTGTATGTGTTATTCTTGGTTCATTTTATTAGTTGAGACATGATAAATCTTTGTTCTCGTTGCTAATATATTTACATAACATTCTGTTATGCATATCGTCATATCTTTACAGAATAACCTGTTTATTTAAAATTTCATTTCGCGCAAACGTTGGCAACATGGTACCACGAAGACGGGCAGCCACGCCCTGTGATGACACACTCAATTTATTGCCCATTTCCACCATGTTGACTGTATTTTAATTGGCCTGACCCAATTGTTACAGCCTGGCCCTTTATTTTTCATTTTTATTACAACTGTTAAATTATTCTTTTTGTTAAGTTTTTATTTACATTTGAACCACGACTGACCTGAGCCACATGTGCACTGTGCATTTTCTTTAGTTTCTTTTGCCTGCTGTTTAATTTTATTTGCCTAGTACAGTGCACAATTCTTTGAACTAATTTTCTTTGTGGATTTCATACATAACTGTGTCTTTTAATTTAATTTTACAATTACAGGCCTGGTTTGGCTTTATTAGTTATTTTTGCCATTATACTTTTGTTTATTTTTTAATGAGCACGGTACAATTTTTATTTTAATTTCTTTATTACTGTGCTCACTGTTGAGCCACACATTGACAGTACAATTACAGGCCACAATTACCTTTGTAAGTTTGACACTGCAGTATACTTTGTTTAATTTTTATTTGCTGACAATTTCTTTGTAGTTTTATTTGCAGTATACTATTTGTTGCACAATTACAATTTTCTTTGGACTATTTTTACGCAATTTTTATTTATAATTTTTATTTTTTATTTTTAATTTTGAATTTTCTTGTGAGTTTTATTTTGCGGTCTTTTTGTTCAGGCCATTTTTACTTTTTAATTTTTAAGTTTTTGTTACTATTTTCTTTACAACAATTTATTTTACATTATACAACTAATTTTTATTTATTACAATTTTTAATTTAATTTTTAATTTTTAATTTTCTTTAACCAGCCTGTTTTGCAGTATACTGTTTATTTGACACAATTACAGCCTGGTACTGCATGGGACGACTGTGCTAACATCGAGTGTGTGTGTGTGAAGCAATGTGGCTATTGTTTGTGTCAGCTGTGTGTGTGTGTAATATTGTATTGTGTGTGTGTGTGTGTGTGTGTGTGTATATGCTCACGAACCTACATGGAAATATAGGTTCCCCGGGGGCGTGTCATGTGTGATGTGTGTGTGATGTGTGTGTGTGTGTGTGTGTGTGTGTGTGTGTGTGTGTGTGTGTGTGTGTGTGTGTGTGTGTGTGTGTGTGTGTGTGTGTGTGTGTGTGTGTGTGTGTGTGTGTGTGTGTGTGTGTGTGTGTGTGTGTGTGTGTGTGTGTGTGTTGTGTGTGTGTGTGTGTGTGTGTGTGTGTGTGTGTGTGTGTGTGTGTGTGTGTGTGTGTGTGTGTGTGTGTGGTAGTAGTAGTAGTAGTATTGTGCCATTTATTCTTAGTTCATTACAATAGTTTAGGTTAGGATATGATAAATCTTTGATAAATGTTACTATGTTAATGTAAGATATTGATATGTTAAAGATATGCATGAAAAAGTGTGAGAGGTTACGTGTTTGTATGCTATGTTAGTTACTTTACTGTGCTAAGTGTGGAACTTTGTTGATGTTAGCAGTTTTATTCATTAACTTAAGGTATGTTAGGTTTGTGTTAGCATATTTTTAGTTCAGGTTATACTATGTTAGCGTTTGTTAGTGTGAAAACTTTGTTACGTTAGCATATACTCGTTGATCAGTGTATAAAGAACTTGATTTTATATTATATTTGTAAAAAGTATACTCAGAAAATGTGACTTAAAATCAATAAGATCCATCAGATCATCAGTCATAACAGATTGGGAGGGTAGGTTTAAAGTGGTTTGATTGCACTGATTTTAGGGTATGTAAAACATGATGACCACAATAGACGACATATCAACAAATCAACTGATCAATGATCAATAGATCAATAGATCAATAGATCACAACTGGTCAGGAGGGTGGTTTGAATAGTAGTTTGTTAGTGTTGGTAAGTAAAACTCATATTGATACAAATAAGTGACCTTTGTAATAAATCAATCGATCAATAGATCAATAGATCAATAGATCTGTAGATCACGAATGGGTAGGAAGATTTGATTTAGTGATTTACCTTTAGGGTATGTAAACATGACAATTTTAGTAAAAATTTGACCTTAATCATTAGATCAATAGATCAATAGATCAATAGATCACAACGTGAGGGTGAATAATAGTAGTTTGTTTAATTGTTTACTGATTTAAGTATGTTAAACATGACAATTTAACAAAAAATTTGACAGCAATCAATAGATCAATGAATCTGTGACTCGGGAAGGAAGAGGTGAATGATGATTTGTTGTGTTTACTGCACAGGAACAACAAAAACAAATTTGTAAGTTATAAACATAAAAAGTGTAAAAAATTTTATTTATTTATTTATTTATTTATTTATTTATTGATTTATTTTTTATTGTTCTGTAACCATTATTTTCTAAATCTGAACTCATTAAACCTAAGACACCAACATTGTATCGATACACAAGGAATTGTAACTCGGCACCACACCGGCTCCAGCACCGGTGCCATGCCAACTCTGAATCCTTCTCAGACTCCTCCTTCATCATTCTTCTTCCTTCCTCCTTTCCTCCTCCTTCCTTCCTCCTTTCCTCCTCCTTCTTCCTTTCTTCTTCTTCTTCCTCTGTTTGCATTCCATGCATTTCTTCTTCTTTTTCTTTTTTCTTTTTTTTTTTTTCAACTAAGACCCCACTCGGAGGTCTCGGGCGTTGCTCCGTCTCCGTCTCCGTCCTCAACCCGGCCTTCAGAGATTTCGGTATGTATATGATCGAGCTTTGGTTTTTGTGGGCCACGTCCCCCTGCTTGCAGGAGAGGTTCAGAAGTTATGTCTCCGACGGGCTGCATCTGCAGCTTCACATCCCAGAAATTTCGTTCGATACGTTAAGCTAACCTGTCAGGACGATTTATTGCGGCGCCAAGAACGGCACTTGCAGGAGCGACCTACGGTCGCAAATAAGTGTGATATCGATTTATCACCCCACAATAATCGCTATACCAGTTTGAAAGCGACCAACTATTCGCTTCATATCGAAAAAAAGATGATTCGAGACTTTAGCTCCGTACCGGCGATTAATCAGTGTTGAACCATTGTATTATTTTCTTTCGATTATTTTCGTTACCGGCCAAGCGCTCAGACGATTTGAATCGATTTGGTAATCGTCACGACCAATAAGTGGAAATCATCAAGTGATCTATCGATCATTAAAACGCTCTGAGAACAAAAGCCCCTTTGAGGCTCCGCCCCTGAGGATCTAAACCTCTGAAACGGTCTTCGGACGCAGAATACGCCGCCGACAGCAAAAGATACAGGTTGACGATCGAAACGTCAAAAATCGCCCGTAATGGTCAATTTCCAGGTCGGCTTTGCCGACATTTCCAGAAAACGCTCAAGCACTCCGAATCTTCACTCGATGCGAAGGAAAATCTGGAATCTCACGAAGGATCTTACCTGGATGTGAACAAAACAGTTAAAAGTAATAAAATGCTAAAAAGAGCGAAAATAAAAGAAAAGGACAAGATGTAAAAAAAAGGTCAGATCTCGGTCAGAGTCAGGTCAGATCGAACTAACGGCTGGTGTCAGTGTATACTACTGTGCGCAAACATACAAAACATTTAAATGAGGTAAAAATAATAAGAAAGAAAATACATAAAGTAAAAGTACTTTCAAATGCAAGCATATCAATTGAGAATTCGAAAAGGAGCCTGAAGGTTCGTAGTGGAATCCAAAATGAGTTTCTGACCATAATCCAAAAATTAATTGAATGAAAAATGAAGTCCGTATCGATAATGTTCGCTTGAGGTTCGTTTGAGTCATCTTTTTGGAGTGTTCTGATTTGGAAGTTTTAGTATTATTTTTTTTCTTTTTCTTCATTTTGATTGTTTTCCTTTGCTTATCAGAAGGCGCTAATTGAAGTTCTGGGTGTTTTTCTTCGGGTTCACCAATTATATATGGGAAGGCTTGCTAAGTTGGTGGCTTCTTTTGAGAGCAAGTCCCTATATAAGATAATGATGGGGGTTAAAAATCCATATTTTGAACGATGTATTTATTTAACATAAAGGTAATAAAAGTTGCCCGTTGCTGAGATACTCTCTCTCTTCAAATTCTTCAGAAGTCTCTTGTGCTTAGCCGATGTTTTACCTCCCTTTCTCGGCGACTTTCGTTCTTGAGTTTTGCGAGTCGAAGATTTGGCTTCTCGGTGACTTAGCCGGCTGTTTACCTCCCCAGCTGAGATTAGAATTTCTTGAGACTTATTTTCGGGCGATTGAGTTTCGGAGAGAAGTAGTAAGTCTGAATTAGTGAGTTTAGTGAGTGAGTATCTCGACAAGGCGGGTTTATATATTATTTC
The DNA here is from genome assembly GCA_015478945.1 of Trachelipus rathkii. Classification (NCBI taxonomy): domain Eukaryota; kingdom Metazoa; phylum Arthropoda; class Malacostraca; order Isopoda; family Trachelipodidae; genus Trachelipus; species Trachelipus rathkii. Next base: position 62,082 of record JABUQX010050749.1, read on the forward strand.
ATTTCGACTTATGCTAAAATTTTGCTTGCGCAAATTTTAGCATAAGTTCGAACATAAATTAAATTTTTTACAAATAATTATAATGAATTACTATATATATATATATATATATATATATATATATATATATATATATATATATATATATATATATATATATATATATATATATATATATATCTTCCTAAATATATCTATGTATACATATATATATATAATATATAAAATAATATATAATATATATATATATATATATATATATATATATATATATATATATATATATATATATATATATATATATATATATATATATATATATATATATATATATATATATATATATATATATATATATATATATATATATATATATATATTATTTATACCACCACACACGGGCAGAGCCTATTCAAGGAGTGTGTACGCCTCGAAGTCAGCTTAGCTAACCTAAATTACGCAGGTAAGCACAGACGCAATCTTTAAAGTGAGGGAGATTAAATTCAGCAGGAAACACAGAAGATGGAAGAATTCCACAGAACAGAGGTGGTAGGAAAGAAGGAAGAACCGCAGTGAACGAAACCTGGAATTACTAATATCAATACAAAACTCATGTGCAGACACAGCACCCCTTGTGCTACGAGGGTGACGTAAAGGTGGTGGTACGCGAGTGATAAGTTCCCTCGAGCACCTGCCGCTGCGGTACCTATAGAAAAGAGATAAAGCACCAACATCGCGCCGCAAAGATAGAGGGTAAAGTGAACTGGAAAGTACAGAACAGTTTATAAACCTTTTGGCCTTTGGCTCGACCCTATCCAAAAGCCCCCTCTAGCCGTTGTGATGCAGGTTTCCAAGACATTTTCTGTTTATATTAAGGCCAAGGATGTTTATATTGTCAACAGGAGAGACAGAAAGAACCATCGAAAAAGATAGGAAAGTTAGGTGTCATAGAGAGGAGATTTGTAGAAGTGAGTTTTTAAAGATTGAATTTCACAAGGTTGAGACGACCCCCCACCCAGAAATCCTATCCAGATCAGCTAGAATAGAATCGGAAAGATTAAGACGAGAGAGCAATTCTAGAAGTAAAGGGAGCAGAATGGAAATGAGTTGAAGAATGAAGGGTCGAATCATCGGCGTATGAGTGGATAGAGTTAGATGTGCAGGTGAGAAGATCATTAATGAATAGTAGGAATAAAGTAGGAGATAGACAGAACCCTGCGGAACACCACTATTGACAGAAAAGGAAGAGTCGCCCCATCAATAACAGCCCATATTGAGCAATTTGAAAGAAAACTAAGTAAGTAAGCAAAGAGAAGGAGGGAACCCAGGAGAGGAGCTTGGAGAGCAGTGACGCGTGCCATGCCCGGTCAAATGCTTTGGATGTGTCAAGCACCACGCAAGTCTCCCGTAGTTCCTAAGAGACGGAAAACCATAAATCAATAAGATAGGAAAGTATATCGTCAGTAGACCTCAGGCGCCAGAAGCCATACTGGCGATCGGAAAGACGTGAATAAGATTCTAGATGATCTAAGAAATGAGGGTTGAGAAGGGTTTCAAAGATCTTAGATAGAATACAAGTGAAGAGCTATAGGACGATAGTTAGAAGGATCGGCAGCTTCCTTTTTTTCGGAATAGGTTGGACATGTGCGTGCTTCAGCACTGAGGGAAAGTGTTAGTATTGGACATAGAGAATATAGTTGAACGAGGGGGAGGGGCCAGCATGGAAGCACACTCCCCCTCAAAACTCAGGGAGGAATGCCATCCGGGCCACCTGCTTTCCCTAACGTTCATAGGTTTCAGGAGTGCACGCGATCAAATGTAATCACAGGCAAAAGCATAGGACACCTGAGAGGAGAAGGAGGAGGATGAGGGAATGCCAGAATCGTCCAGGGTTGAGTTAAGGAAAATAAGAGGCCGAAGAGATTGGCCTTTTCAGTTGGAGAAATTAGCAACAGAACTATCAGATCGAATAAGAGGGGAGGAAAGGCAGGTTTACAGAAGTTGTTAGAATGTTTTGGCAAGGGGTAAAAGATTTCAATAGGAGAACCAAGGAGGTTAGCGAACTTTCGTTTGATGAAAGCCACTTTGCTCGTCGAAGAGTATCCCTTGTAACGATTTCTAGCTGAATGAAAATTAGCAAGAGTGATAGGAGAACGAGATTTTCCTCCCCCGATACGCACTGTCTCTAGCCTGAATGACCAGAGAACAAGCACGATCGAACCATGGATTATGAGGAGAGAAAGATTTGGTCGAAGAAGGAATGAACCTGCTCATTCCATCAACGATTACAGCTCCACCTTATCGGCAGAAGTCGAAGCGTTACCAGAGACAAAGCAGTCACTCCAATTATAGTTAGCGTAGAAGCAGCGACGCAAGGCCCCCCAATCGGCCCGATCAAAGTGCCTATTTAGAAAAACATATATATATATATATATATATATATATATATATATATATATATATATATATATATATATATATAATATATATATCTCTAATAATAGATATATATAATATATATATATATATATATATATATATAAATATAAATATAAATATAAATATAAATATATATATATATATATATATATATATATATATATATATATATATAATAACCTAGTAATCGAATATATATAATAATAATAATAATAACTATATATATATATATATATAATATATATATATATATATATATATATATAATAATATTAATAATATATATATATATATATATATATATATATATATATATATATATATATATATATATATATATATATATATATATATATATTTGGTCTGTTTTCATGTAAAGAGAATAATTACAGCTTACCCATATTGACCAATAAACATTACTTAAACTCTACTAAAATATGAATGGATATCTGAATAATAAGTTGGAAGTCAATGCTTAAT
>JABUQX010050749.1:70000-87500 GCA_015478945.1 Trachelipus rathkii
TAGTATTCTATAGTATAGAAATATTTAAATGATTTCTCAAATCGAATTTATAGTTACTATGAAATAATTTCTACTTTAATATATTATAAACTACTTATATACTTTAACTACTTATTCTTAACTATACTTACTCTAACTATCAACTACTACTTACTACTACTAGTATTAAGAAGAAGAGACAATATTTAATTAATAGTATACAATATATAATTAATAATAATAATAAATAACTAATAATAATATAAATTAATATAATAATAATTATATACATAATATGGTATAATAATATTACATATTAATCCTTTCTAATTATCATAATCTTTATACTGTGTTCAGGTTAAAAGTTCTAGAAAAATTTTTTTTCAGAATTTTTCATTTTTAGTTACTTTTTTTAATTTCGATGTTTTATATCAGGAACACATAAATATAATATAATTAAGAATTATTTAATACATATTTATTAATACATGTTTGTTGATAATGTAATTTTATATAGATATATTGTTAAAATACCAGTAATTTCTCAGAAGCAAGTGGAATAATTTAGGCCTAAACACTCCCATAGATGTTTAGTATGCCCTTTTGGAAGCCCGGTATAATAATAACAATACATTTATATATAATTATTAACCATTTTGGGATAGATGATAAAATAAATACGCAGATGCCCTTCTTCCTTTTCTCTTGAAAGAATGTCTTAATTTTTACAAATACTTCATAAATAATTCAATAAAGTGAGATAAAACTGGATAAGTATGATTGTCATTTCTATAGACCGTCTGACTTTTTTATCCAATTTTTTCTTCTTCTTTTATTAAATTGGGTTTATATCACGATTTCGAAATGCATTTGCGTACAATTACTTTTTAATATAAATAAAAGACCTATCTGTATTTCGATATGGGTTTTATTATATAGACTAAAGAGAACATAAGAATTAGTAGTAGTGTATAGTAATTAAATTCATATCATTAATTAAATGCAAACTCAACAAAAAAAAAGAAAAATAAAAAACTAAATATGAAAATCGTGTTTTTCATTTAGCAAATTTGATATTCTTTAAATTATAGACATTGGAACGTGCAATTTAACTCCTCGTGTAAAATTGTATCCATTTGTATCACACAAAGGGTACCATACTTGTGGTACTTATCTGTATGCAAAGTTGTTAATGATAACGAGTAAAAACAAATACAAAAATAATGCAGAAATAAATAAAAATGAAATTAACATTATATATTAAAAATATTTTTTGAATAATCCTCTTCTCTCTATTTCTTTAAGAATTGATCGAGAATTTATGAGTTTTTATTTTTATACGCTAAATTAAAATTTCAATACATTAGAGAATGTCCTTGACAGATTCGGGTGTCGCTTAATATACTCACGAGAGTGAATTTAACTTAGATGCTCCCGAAATCTTAGATTATATTTTTTCGATTTCTCTAGTGTCCGTCGCCTTTAAAATTGTGTGATTGGAATGGAGCTAACTACATTTACCGCTAAGTTACTCCGCTCGCGCGCCTATAAGAGATCTGAACAGGGGAATTATAGATTGTTACCGCTATCTCCAAAGATAACTCGAGATTATTGGCTCTGCACCTCAAAAACGTTTGTTGTAAGTTATGTGACTAAAGAGCTCACTCAGATCATGTCTATTGAATAGCTATATTAAAGAAATTGACTTAAGCTATATTATAAGTAAATGACTCAAACTATCTGATGACAAAATTGGACTGATCTTCCTTGCCCGGGAGTGAGTCCCTATATGGGGCAACAATAATATATTACTCTCTGATTTCTTCATTTAACTTTTTTTTTAGAATCGGGTAAGATAGGAGGCCGTGTGTTACTCACATATAAGGTTAAACTGTTTGTCCTCCTTTGAATGCAGAATGAAGGATCTTCTATCGCGGCGTGCAGAAGGAAAGAGACACTCGGAATGCAGGGTGGTAGCAAGCTCCTAATTAATATGAGGGCCAAATTAGATGAGTTAGGGCATTAATACATTCTTAGATGCAAATGTAGGAGCTAGAATTTTGATTAACAATTTATTCTTTCAGAACACTTTTGAATCATTACATAAGACCAAAATATTTTAATTCCAATCATAGATATTATTAAATGTTTTAATTTTAATTATTAATTATGTTGTTTGCAAAGACGCTCCTGTAGGCACTTCTAATGTAGAGTCGAGAATACACTGGAGATACTCCCTGAGTCAGTCATGTGCAAAAGAGGCAAACCATTCCTTGCCTATTATTAGCAAAATAAAAACATTGGTTTTCGTAAATGAATATTAACTTATAATCTTAATTGGGTTCGAATTTTTATTTATTTTAATTCCTATTTCAGTTTATTTAATTTACTCATACTTAACAGTAGATATCTAGTTATAATACTCTCGTATCAATATCCAAAATATTTAATAATATCACTAAGATAGAATTCAATCTATAGCTTAGAATAGTTAATTACTTATTATGATCATTACATATATTTTAGCTAATAACATATATTTGCTAATTAAACAGATTTATTATAAATACACTAACTTGAAAACACTCACTCATATATATATATATATATTATCAGTGGCTTTAGCTGGAAGAAGAATAATACACGTTGTGGCTATATGGTCAACGAGCTATGCGAAATAAATACTATTTACAAAAAGTGCTATATGGGTATGTAGTGCTTCCTTGGATAATAACTCATTTACGACAGTGGTTCTTTTATTATAACTTATTTGTTGGACTAGGATTTTATAAACAATTAGATATTTTTTATATTTGTCTTGTTTAAGGTTCGATGTTATGTAATATATAAAAAACTGAGAGTTTCATAAAATGACATAGATTCCGTTACAAATCAAAAGGTACTCCACTTCTCCCAATTCTCACTAAGGTCTATCTCTACTCTATTCACTCTCTTCTTCACTATCTCATCTATATCTACTATCTAATTTTACATCATCTCATCTCTCATATCTTACTCTTATACTCTCTCTTCTCTCTCTTTCATATATCTATCTATCTCTATTCATATCTACTTATATAACTTACTCTTCTCATTCATCTCTCTTCTCTCTCTCTCTTTTGGTACCCTTAAATTATTTATATTTATTATACTGCCTACGAAATACATAACTTGTAAAATTCTTCTTTCACTCTTCTCTCTCATTCATTTCCTCTCTATAATACGTATCTTCCTTCTTATCTCTTGTTCCGTCTATGCTTAAAGCCTCTTGTTCTACTCATCAATTTACCATAACTACTCTTAATTTACAATCACATTCCAATTGTCTTAGGCCTATCTTCTCTCATGGTGCCTCTCTCTCTCTCTCTCTCCTTACTCATTTCTTTTACACTAGTCCTCCCTGCTCCCTTCTGCCGCCTTTTCTCCTCTCCTTTTTACTAGATGTTCTTTTCTATCCACCGCGTTTTTTTAAATCTATACATACCTCCTTACATCTTACCTCCATCTACTCGCTTACCTCTCTCATTTCCCTTCCTACCTTTATCTTTAGTATGTTTTATTTATATAAAGCTCTAAAAAATTACTCCATAATAATATTTAACCAGTTTAATATAAAATTAATATTCAATTTCAGAACAATCAGAACACATTTTATACAAAAATTTCAAAACAAACAGGGTACCCCAACAACGATCACTAAACTTTACATTTCTGTACTATACAATTATTACGGGATATGCTAAAATCTGCCATACCGAGTTTAAATATTAAACTCGATACAATTCAAAAATATAAACTTTAAAGATTATAATTTATTCATTTTCTTGATCTATAGGCGTTTCATTTTATTATAAAGAGTTAAGAGATCTACTTACTGCCCTCGACATAAACTCACTCCTTTTATATAATTGGATTTGAGCGTAAATATATAAACAAGACGCCTGACTCTACGATCCCGTCCCTATTAAACTAAAAAAAGCGATATTTAAAATTAATATGTAAAGGATTATTTTTAACGTTCCTTTTTGGAAAGCATCTCAGCCAGAATATTCAGTATAGCTTTACATCACTGCCAAGAGCTTTCATAAAAATGAAATTTCACTTTATATGCTAATTATTTATGCTATTAACCATCATGTTTAGCTAAAGGACTTGGTATAATTACTGCTATTGCTGTAAGATATTTTAAATGTTGGGAAAAACATACTATTTGTTGTAACTGCTTGTGGACAGTGTTGTTTATACGAGTTTGATAAGGACTTTAGGTTTTGATGTATGTCCTCTATACAATTTACTTTTCTCATAGTCAAAACCTTAAAAAAATATTGGGTAGGAGCTACCTACCCGGGCGCTACTCCGTATATATTTAGCTCGGTCGCTTGTGGATGTGAGTATATTAGCGTGTTATGTGTCTCACGGTGTTAGTATGTTTATATTTAATTAATATAATGTTCCTTTTTTAAATTGCTTCTTTATTATTCTAAAAACGACTTCATTTTTGAGTCCTTTATTCATTTATTATTTTATATTAATTTTGCTATTATTATTGTTTTTTAATTTTAATTTATATATATATATTACCCATTAAATAATTAGGTATATTTTTATTTATTTTTAATTATATATATAAGTTTTTATATATATATTTTATTTATTTATTTAATTTATATATTTTATTTATTTTATTATTTTAATTATAAATATATTTTTATTTATTTTTTTTAGTTAGTGATTAAGTTTATATATATTAATGGATAAAGTATGATAGTAGTTTATATATATGTTGAACTCATTTTGTTTGTGTGAAAGCAAAGAGCCTATGTAGGTATACATAATCACTTAGTTTTGATTGTCAGAACCTTTCGTTGTTGATTAGCGGCGTAGTTGATACGATGATTTTTTATTGAGTCTCTCTGTGCTGCTAAGATCATTATCAAATTTACGATCCTCGGTACGACCCCTCTTTTAGAATAATCCAAAGGGCAGGTATAAGTCTCTCAAGTATCATGCCGAATGTGACCAGAATTAGCTTATACATATAGTCCAGAATCAACGCCTCCTCTTCTGACGTTTAATTGCAGACCAACAATCTCTGTAAATTTGACTTTTCGGATATCATAATTGATGAAGAAAATGAGGAGAATGCAATTTGTGTCTTGGTATTGTTTTAAGTTTGCTTCTTAAGGAGAAATGATCGTTATACTATCACCTTGTTCACAATTTTACAAATTGCAAGTCATTTTTTATCATGTTACATTCAAAACAAGGACAAAAGATGTACTACTGCAGTACACACAGCAATATAATTGCCTTAACATCGCCACACCACCTTGCCTACAATACAAGGAACTAAATTAAACACCCGCCTCAAAACAAATTTACAGAGTTGCACATATGAACCCATGATACACACTATATAAAATAATATAATATATACTTGTAGTAATAAAATAAAAATATTTATGAATTTATTTATTTAAAATATAAGTTTTTATATATATTATTATATATAGTATTAGTTTTTACTAGTTAAAATAACCAAGATCTTAGATACCATTATGATATAGGATTCCATAACGATCCATAAAATGTTATATTTTTATTAAAATAGATAGATATTTATAATATATGATGGTTTTGAAATATTACATATTTTATCTGGCCCTAAGGCCAATTTTAAATAGTGAGTTCTTTTTTTAGTTTTTTTTTAGAGGGGTATTAATCATTAGATATTTTAATGAATAGTAAGATGGTATAATTGGTATAGATTTAAGTTTCTTAAGTGTAATAGGTTAATAATATATATATAATAATATATATTATATATATATATATATATATTCCTTAGTAGAAAAAGGTCAAAGAAAAACACGACACTTATCAAAAACAGAACATCTAAATCAAAGGTCGACGTGTCTTGATGCGCAGGTTTTAGAAAAGTGTTTCCATGGATGCGTCCTCCAGACATCATCTGCAGAAAACATGAAGGGATGGATATTGATGTAAGTCTGGAGAGTCAGAGTTGAATGGGGAAAGAGACTGAAGACGATAAGCTGCATGAGCTCTTCTCAAAGAAGGAGTAATAATATTAAGAAATTCATAAATGTAGTATTCATTTGTAACAGCAATTGGATAAAGGAAAAGTCAGTTTGACGAGTCTAAAAGGGTTGAAGTGTGGAGAGTTGATAACACGCAAAGCTTCATCAAGATTCGCTAAAGTGAGCTCCCACTGATACGTGTTACACTATCTCCATACATGGACTGCAAGGAGAAAGGACGGAAGACTTCGCTACGGGGTGAGAACTGCAGTAGTGTGAGAATAGTTCATAGGGCGCTCCTAACATATAAGCTTTAGTATGTGAAACGATATGAACCATTCAAGAAAGAAATTATTTATTATTTATTATTTATTATTTATTATTTATTATTTATTACTAACTACTAATTACTAATTATTAATTATTTGTTATTTATTTATTATTATTTATTATTTATTATCATCATTTGTTATTTACTATTATTATCATTTGTTATTTATTATTATTATCATTTATTTATTATTATTATCATTTATTATTATTATTATCATTATTAATTATTTTTATTATTATTATTTTTTTTTTTTTATTATTTATTATTAATTATTATTATCTGTTTTTTATTATTATTATTATTATTATGTTATATTGTTTTATCATTATTATATTATATTATATTATTAATTTTTATTATATTATTATTATTATTTTATTATTATTATTATTATTTATTATTATTATTATTATTATTATTATTATTATTATTATTATTATTATTTTTTATTATTATTATTATTATTATATTATTATTATTATTATTATTTATTATTTATTATTTATTATTTATTATTTATTATTTATTATTTATTATTTATTATTTATTATTTATTATTTATTATTTATTATTTATTATTATTATTATGTATTTATTATTTATTATTTATTATTTATTATTTTTACTTATTACTTATTACTTATTACTTATTACTTATTACTTATTACTTATTACTTATTACTTATTACTTATTAATTACTTATTACTTATTACTTATAATTTATAATTTATTATTTATTATTTATTATTTTTTATTATTATTTATTATTTATTTATTATTTATCATTTATTATTTATCATTTATGGTGTTATTCATCATTTATTGTTTATTTATTATTTATTATTATTTATTATTATTTATTATTTAATATTTATTATAAATCATAAAAAATTACTCCTGGAACAAATTTTTTTGGCATAAGTGGGAAATTTCTGATCATAATAGAACTGAATTCAAATATATAAGTAGTTTTTTTTTTCCCAACACCCACGTTTTTTTGAGGAGACACCCAACCAGGTATGATAGAAATGTGTATTTTATACATACATTCATGACACTATTTAACTTACCGTACTTAAAATATAAGAAAAGATGATTTCCTTCTGTACTTAGCATTTGGAAGATCTCTCACGTTCAACAGTAATTAATCAGCAAGCATTCTTGCACTCCAATGTCTCTGGCACCCCTTTTCCATAGCAAGATGTCTTGACAAAATGAATCTCAGTGTTCATCACCGATGACACCAACATTGTCATGGAAGAAATGTAGGTGGGAGTCTATATGAGAATTGAATTTTGAGGAACATACTACAACCCCATATCTTTTTAACACCATTGCAACACAGGAGTACACTCTCGTCTATTCTTTCATCAAGATCACTATTACACAACACTAATTTATACAAAATTCAGAGAAAACGGTACTTAAAGTCATTGTACAAAAAAAAAATTGTAGGTGACAGCAAAATTCAGAGTTGCATGTTTAATTTCACAGTAAAATTTTACGTTAGAAAGACAATAAAATTTTTGCATGAAATCATTTAAAATGTTATTTTATGTACATTAGTTATCACTAAAAAAAAGTGATATCTGAAAAAAAAATGGTCGTTATACAAAGATTGCAGGTCATAGAAATATTCTGATCGAAAACTTGAAGGCCGTGTAAAAAAAAAAAATTATGACAATAAAAACGCTTCTTGTGTCAACAACTCTGTTTACCAGTGTTAATAATAATAATAATAATAATAATAATAATAATAATAATAATAATAATAATAATAATAATAATAATAATAATAATAATAATAATAATAATAATAATAATAATAATAATAATAATAATAATAATAATTGATTTAAAATTATTATTATTATTGCTATTTTATAATATAGTATTATATATTATATATATAATGGATTAGGCATATATATATAATATAATATAATATACTATATAATATACATAGTATATTATACATATATAATATATATAATATATATATATATAATATATATATATAATATATATATAATATATATAATATATATATATATATATAATATTAGTAAATAAAAGAACTATATATATATAAATAAGCTATATATATATATACTAATATATATAAATATATAATATAATAGATTTATTGGTTCGAAGCATTATATACTAATACAATATATAGATTATATATATATATATATATATATATATATATATATATATGCCAAATATTATAATTTCATTTAAAGGTATTACGCACGGTCCTGCATGCTGCGGTATCCCTCCTGCGGTCCTGAAAGCCTGTGCCTTAGTAAATCTATTTCATTTAGGACTATCAACTTCTACCACTCCTCCTTATTCGGAGTGCGATTTTTCGACTTGTAATGAAAGGGAAATTTCACTCAACACTCCAACCATCATCCTATTGCTTTTAACCTCGGTACTTAAGAATTTTTTTGTTTCGAGTCTATCTTTAAGAGGAAAATTTCGAAGAATCTTAAAACTTCTGATCTTCTCCGATCACCAGTATGGTCTCCGTAAGGAAAGATTAACCGGTAATCTTCTTTCCCTTCTCTCACTGGCTTTTGCTACTCTGCTCTCTGGCATTTTGGTGAAATCTTTACCTATGGCGCTAGACATATAGAAAGCTTTCGATAGATTTTGGTATAAAGTTTTTATTTCTGAACTTCTATCGTTAAATATCATACTCATAGATTTAACTTTTCGGTCGTTAATGATTTAATGATTTAATGATTTCAAAGTGTTTATCCTGAGATTTTATCTTATTCCAAGCTCTTATCTACCTTTCTTTAATGACCTTCACGAAATCACTTCATCAGCTATCCTCCCTTATGCTGACAATTACACCCTTCATTAATCCTACACTTTGAAAGTCTTCTAGCCTTCTAGTCGAAACTAGAGTGACGGTCTTGTGGCAACTTACCTTTGATCATTTTAATTTGAACAAAGAAAACATGATTTTTTAATGCCTCAAGAGTAAAGTTCCTTCTATCTGATAAAGGTTTCCACACCTCTATAACAACTCCATTGAAAACACAAAACCCTCCGTTTCTTAATTTTCTGAATATTTCCATTTGTTTTGATTTTTTCTTTTTCTTTGTAAAGATCACACAGTTTCTCTCACTAAACAATCTTCTAAGTGGTTAGGTGTTCTGGAGCGTCTTAAAAACTACTCCAGATGTTTTCTTTTTACAAGCTTTGTTCTCTCTTGTATGGAGTAGGCGCATTGAAATAACTCATTAAAATGGTAGAATCGAAGGTATTTGCCTTAACTATCCTGCTCTCGCTGGCTCTCACTCTCCACTCTCCAGTCTACTACAACTGACATCGCTCTAAGAACGAACTTTTAAATCGCATACTCCCTTCCTTGAGGAGAGCTCTTGTCACTCATCAATCTACACAGTTTCATCCTTCGTCCTACTTTCTAGCCTCAGACATAGACGCTATATTCATTCCTGTATGTACGCTACTGATAATGTCAGGAAGACCCTTCCACCTCCTCCTATTTTTCACGCTTACTATGATAAACACTTTCAAAAACCGTGTATCGGTTCATCTCCATCCTTGATTCATTGCAGGTTCGTAGGAACTCTCCTATTCTAAGTCGATTCCATGAACATTTTTCTCCCCCCCCACCGATAGAACGCCCCAACCACTCGAACGCGCCGCGGCACCTCCGCGGCGGCGGGCGTCGCGGGCGATGCAACATGCGCCGGGGTGGCAGTCGTCGAGTCATCCGACAGGGGTAGGGCTACGAGACCGCTTCCGGCAGGCCCGCGCGCGGCGAGCTGTGCGGTTGGGACGCGCCCTCATCGGAAAAAAAAAATAAACAAAGACAACGCAATACAAAACGAACACTCACATACCATTCAATCAGAAAACAAAAAACATCTTCACCTTCCCCATAGAATATACTATAGCACTAAGTATAGATATACTACTACTAAACACTAGCCTATTAATAACTATTATTATATCAGTCTCTCAAGATAAGCTAAAATACGTCAGCGAAGATTAACATGATAAGTTACCTATAAACTTGAATAACTATATAACCTATTATATTATTATATATTATAGTAATAACTTATAAATCATATATATTACTAGAATATAATTTATAACCTATATATGAGAGATATGAACACGAGCTAATAACATCTGCATGAATATATGTATAAATACAAGCTAATATATATAATATATATAGTAATATCATATTAGATGATATAAATATATAGATCACTTTAACCATATATATATATAAATATATATATCACTATTAGCTATATACCTGATAACTATAGCTATACTATAGTATTGACATATAGTAATTAAAAGATATCCATTTTAATGACTTTTGTGAGTTGGCTGAGGATCATTCTTATATAATCCTTACTAAAATATTTTAAACAGTAAATAACACTTTATCTAATACTGCAGAAAAGTTTTCTGGTACTACAGCATCCAATTACTTGTCCAATAATTAAAAATAAAGAAATAGGTCGTTATTAGACAAAGTAAATTATTACAAACAATATGTGACGAATATATATAATATATATTATATATAATATTATATTTATATATAATATATATATATATATATATACTATAATTATATATATATTGATAATTATATATATATAGATATATTATCTATATACTATATATATATAATAACTTACTATATAGTATAATATCATATACTATAATATATGATTATATTTGTTATTTATTTTAGTTGACTATATATATCTCTCTATTATATAGAGAGATGCGCTACTAAAATCATTTAATTTACATTAATTAAAATTCAAATCGAGTTCACTGTGGTGGAGAAAAAAATTATTTCCTCGTTTTCGATTTTTTGAAGAAAAATATCTTGGACGGAAATTTATTTTTAATCAGGGAACATGAAGAATCGCGCATACAAGAATGCAGATCGGGCCCCAACCCTTCTAAATCTGCTGTAAAAATGAAAAATAATGGTAGCCAAAAATAATGAAAAAAAAAAAAAAAAAAATTTGAACTAAATTTCCAAAATATTTTTTTGGTATCTTTATATAAACACACACACAAATATATAGTATATATCTAATATACTATAATATATAATATATATATATATATATTATATATATATATATATAATAATATATAATATATCATAAGTATATTATAATATATATATATATTATATATTATACTAGTATATATCATATATATATATATATGTAAAACTTAAGTTTCTTTCTGACCCATCGCTGGTACACCCACTTCACAAACAATAAAACCAACATCCACCACTATATACAAACAATTCATTCTCCCGACTCTAAACTACGCTTCTTCAACCTGGCACCCACTACTAAAACTCCAAACAACACAAAATAAACACAAAATAAAGCTCTAAGAATTATCAAAGGATGCACATCGACAACACCACAACAACACCTGCAAAAGAAAACCAAATTATCTACCAATAGACACACACTGACCATGATAGGCACACAATTCTTTCCAAAACCCAAAACACCCATCCCACATTGCACCTCTCTTAACCCTACCCCACTGACAGATCTCAAATCAACCTCCTTCTCACAACCCTTTATTATAAACAAAATCTTGAACCGTCGCCAAAATACCTAAATTTAAAAACAAAACCCACACGACTATAACAGAAAAACCACTTAACGACGCAGATCACCAAACAACATTTTAAACAAACACCCACCAGAAATAGCAGCAGAATTCAACTCACTATCAAGAACTAGTTTTCATCCTTGGCAAAGCTAAGATGCGCCATCACCTTAAATTACAAACACTACAAACACGGATTCAACCTTAACCAAATAACCACAATCATCTGTCAAAACTGAAACCAGGTTCCGGAGGATACATCCCACTTCTTTCTCTCTTGCATAAAAAAGATTCTCATCTAAGAAGCAACGCAGAACAATACATCACTGGAGGATCTCTGGAGAGACGTTGCGTCGGCGGTAAATGGAGCGAGTGTGGCTTCCCCATATGTGTGTCAGGGTGTGAGAAGTTAAAGAATAATATAATATATATATATATATATATAGTATATAATATTATATATTAATATAGATATATATATATATATATATATATAGTATAATATAATATAATATATATATATAGTATATAATATATATATATATAATATATATATAATTATATTAGAGAGAGAAGAGAGGAAGAGAGAGAGGAGATGAAGAGAGAGGAGAGAGAGAGAGAGAGAGAAGAGAGAGAGAGAGAGAGAGACATTTACAATAAACTTAATATTGATAACACACACTTGACTTACACCTGTTGATTTTGCACCACATTTTAAATCACATTATAAATTTTCATAACGAATAACAAATTGTATGTAAATATATTAATTGTCAATGTAAATGTTTAAATATAAATTCTAAATTAATAATTTACATTTAGGAAATGCAAACTTGTGTGAATTGAAAAAATGAAAACGGAACGAATAATGCCAAAGCAAAAATAACGTATGAAATTATAGGGCTAGATGCTAAGGTGTCTGGATGTTAAATATTTATTTATTTGAAAATGTCGCCATTAAGAACAGCCAAATAAATGTTTATGTATTTATTTTTTTTTAAATAAAACGAGTGTTTTATTAGAATCCTATAATGAAAAAAAAAAACTTTTTAAACAATTAAATTCAAATTTAGAGTGTAAGACTTAAATTTTCTTCTCCGCTTTTGCGGAGAAGCACGAGAAGTCCCCTTTTATAATTGACTGAAAAATTGCATCATTCAATGGCGATGATTCGTACACTATTTGCTTAAATTTTTACATAATCTTTTATATGTATTATGTAATATATTCTTTCATATGAACAATTTTCGGCAAAAAATAAGAAGTTATCGTAACTTTACGATAATTGTAAGAGATCGATCGCTCTCTATAATGATAATCCCGGGCCAAAGCACAGTTAGAGTGCCTCTGATATAATATATATAATAACTAATATATTATATATATATAATTTATAGTATATTATATATAATATATTATAATATATATATATAATTATATTATATTATATAAAAGTATATATATTCATATATTACTATATATAATATATATTCAATTAAACGTATTAATAATTTTTTTTTACATTTCTTATTAAAAAGCTTAACTTATCGATTTTGAGGGTTTATTCATGGATATTTAAAAAAAAAAAAAAGTTTTCTTAAAAGGTTTAAAAATAAGTATTCAATTGAAAAATTATAAAGAAAAATGTTTTTTTTTTTATTATTCCTTTTATTTATTTTGAAAAAGAAAATAATAAAATAATAATAATAATAATAATAATAATAATAATAATAATAATAATAATAATAATATAATAATAATAATATAATAATAATATATTGATTATTAAAAATCAGTAATTAATAATGAGTAGCATTTACCGTATTGTCAAAACACTCGTTTTGATTGTTAACAACATTTGCATGGATGGCATTGTGAGTTGGCACTTTAAACAATGAGTTCGGAAGAGGATCTTTATAACGGTGTCAATCAGCTGATTTTCAACACCTGATTTTCATTCTAATTTTAATTTGTGACATTTCTCAATAAAATTAGGTCACTTTTAAAAGCTTTCTATGCCATATCTCTTTACATAGGCTAAACATGGGAGTTATAATTTCAATGCT
Source organism: Trachelipus rathkii (assembly GCA_015478945.1). Taxonomy (NCBI): domain Eukaryota; kingdom Metazoa; phylum Arthropoda; class Malacostraca; order Isopoda; family Trachelipodidae; genus Trachelipus; species Trachelipus rathkii. Next base: position 84,083 of record JABUQX010050749.1, read on the forward strand.
AAAGGTGAAAGTAAAAATTTTATTAAAATATAGTAAATATTATATATAATTTATAATATTATATCGACTATATATATATATATATATATATATGAGAGAATAAATTAAATATTTATAATAAGATTATAAAAATATATATATATATAATATATATATATATATATATATATATATACTATATACTATATAATATATATATCTATATATATATACTATATATATATATCAGAACGATCCAGTAACTTTTACTTACTCATGGCTCTCTCTCATACTATATATATATATTAATTATAAATATACATATAATATAATATATTATAATATATATATATATATATATATAAATATAGTAATATATATATAACGTTTGCAGCAATGCTAAAGTAGTCTCACTTATTTATACATTAAGAAAGAATGAACTGAGAAGATGCCAAGCAACAATAGAAACAATTTTATACTCTAAATTCACACAAAACGCAATCTCCGGCTATCATTTCGAGCACGAGAGTTCCACATTTAATTGATTGAATTAATAGCGTTATTTAATCGTGATGATTCTACACCTTTTGGTTCGATTTACATAATCTTTTACGTTTATTATGTACACCATCCTCACCTCATTTTGCACCAATATTTCGCAAAAATAACGAATTTTACGTCCAAGATTAGAAAAAATCTTGTTAAATATTCATCGTTTTTGATAATGTTAACTCGTGCTAGCACGAGCAGAATGAGTATAGTGAGATCAGCCCACCCTCCTGACCGAACCCTACTACCTACTTACCACTACCTCACACCTCACCCACCCTAACTATACTATATACCATTTATATATAACAGTATACCTATCTACAACTCACACACCCACTACCATATATATATATTATAATATATAACTATATACTCGGATATATATATAGATTAGTATATATATACTATACTCAAGCCAAGCCTCCGACCCCATGAAATATATTGAACCCTAAACCAATTTTGGTTCACTCAGTCTCATCTTTCAATCTATAAGCCAACAACACAACAATAATACTCAAAAGCAAATAAGCAAAATATAATCATGTAACACCAAATGCAGGAAAACTATAATCTTCTGTGATCGAGAAAGATACGGATTTAACTGTCTCGTGAAAGCAACAACACAACGAATCTTCTACGCAACACCCGACCTACTATCAAACTAAAGCGCTTGAAATCAACAGTAGACTCATCTAATGCTAAAGATATTGTCTAGACGAACAGCGACTGAAGACAATCATTTCCATAGCTCTGTTCACAGCTCCACAAAATCACTATCAGCGGGCATTGCTGTATATTCATTGGCTTCACTCTTACTCCGAGCACAACACTCATAGATACCCCTTTAAGCACACAGGTCGAAAACACCAACCGCGGCACTCCATTTGACCCACCCCGAGCGCTCCCACCAACCCGCCACGGACATCTACACCCTCTCAATACCAAACAAATCACAGCGCAAACGATCCCTTTACCCACGACACAAATGACACCCAATACTAAAACATAAATATCGAATATGTCCTGCTTGGCACGCCGATTGACAAACTCTACTGATCACTTCCGCACATCGACACATTACAGGGAGTCTCAGATGGGCCTCAAACAATCACTCCGCACCACTTCTTCAGAAACTATCAGTTCTTTTGCACGAATCTTTGATCACAACCCCGCAATCAGGTTATAACGGCTGTAATTAAGATTTCCACATTCCCCAATCATATAGTAAGTATCATACGTACCCTACTATATACGATATATACTATACCTACTATACCTACCCTCCCACCTACCTCACCCTCATAATACTACGTCTTCACATCCACTCACTCACCCCACCACCCACCGCCCTCTACTATATACCCTCATATACCCCTACCCTACCACTCACCCTACAACTACTACTACCCCCCACATATATAAACTATACCTATATATATAATATATACTATACTGTGTGTGTGTCCTTACACCGCCTGCACTCACCACCCCCAACTCTTTCCTCAGCCTCCACCCTTCTTGAAAAAAGCGTATATATCATACCTAAATACATACTATCATATAATCACTCATACTCATACACTACTATACCCTACTATCATAAACCAAACCAAACAACACCTATATACATAATACTACACTATTATTATAAACATAATACTAAACTTGCAATAATACTCCTTATATTATGATTCAATTCAAGAAAAGCACTGACTCCTTTAAGCGAGAAGTTTGCTTATCTTTTCGTCCTAAATGAACCTTGCACCACTGAAAAGACCTCATAGCGACATTTGATTGAAGGCATATAGAATTCCCTAGCACTTCTGCAAGATGTGAAAAATTTTACAATTATCACGCCACCAAAACCAGTGATCTTAATTCCAAGCTTTTTCGCTTTGATATTCTTCGTCATATGAATGATGTCCTTTAACACTTCCGAACTAGACTCTTCAATATATATCATTAAATAATATTATATCTATCATATAAAATATATACCAATACTATATAACATAATATATATATATATATATATATATATAAATATATTATATATATATATATACTATTATATATATATATATATATATATATATATATATATATGGAAGTAGAGCACCCGATGCTATGAGATTACTCCCCATTGGACATTTATAATGTCTTAGGGTATATCCCATAGCACTCCAATGCCCAGCGGCTCGCCAATTTTCGCGTTCATTTTAAACAACTTTTCTACAGAGGAGTACACTCTCCCCCATTCACAGATCATGATCACTATTACACAACACTTCCTTCAAAATATTAATCAAAATGGCGGTGACAGAACTGTCCTCGTTGAAGAAGCCTTAGAGTTGACGCCCTTCGGTTGTGTGGTTGGTACCACCACAGAATTGCCGATCTGTTCTGGTGCACGGTCTACTTTAGTCATCAATCTCCGCAACCTTCGCAGTCTTTTCTTTAAATTCCACTTTGTCTAATACCACCTCTCCTCTTCTAGTCCACATCTCTTATTCTTAACCAAAAGAACGGTACTTGAGTGTTCTAGCAGCATATCCTACTATTTTTCCTCCTATTTTATCTATCCTTTACTTTTAGCCAAAAGAGGATGTTGCGCATTATGTACGCAACGATGGAGTCTGTTCTCGTGCTTCTGAATTTTCTACTCTATGGCTTAAGGTCTCATGGTAATCTACAATTAAATTTATCTGTAATGCCTATTTATCACCTAACTTTACAGACTATCCTAAAATCTTGTGACAATCTAATCTCCAAAATAGAACATATTCTCTCTTCGTCTGCTTTCTCAGAAATTATCCTTTTGGATGGTTTCAACGTTCACCACCGACTGTGCCTTTGCTGTCGTCCTGGCGTGCCTGGAGTATGGAGT
>JABUQX010050749.1:100000-142500 GCA_015478945.1 Trachelipus rathkii
TATATAAATACTATGATAAGATATATTATAATATATATATATATATATATATATATATATTATATATAATATATATATATAATATATATACTATAATGTAATTTACATAGTAATAAATTTATTATGAAATATTTATATATATATATATATATATATCTATATTATAATATATATATAATATAATATATATATATATATATTATTATATTATTATATATATATATTATATATATATATATATATATATATATTAGTATAATATATAATATACTATATATATATATACTATATAAATATTTCATCTAATAAAGCTTATTTATATAATACTATATCATATATATAATATATATATATTTATATATATATATATATTAATATTATATATATATATATATATATATATATACTAATATATATATATATATATATATAATAACTTATGATAAATATTATATTTAATATATATATATCTATATTCTATAATAGTATATATATATGTATTATATATAATATATAGTATATATATATATATATATATTATATATATAGTATATAGTATATATATATATATATATATAGTATATATAGTTATTACAGTGGATGGGCACCGGTAACATGAAAAATTCGCTTGGGCCGATACCGGTACATCGATACTTGTAAATTCTCTTGGGCGATACCGATACTCGGTACTTTGAAAAAACGTTTGGGCGATACCGGTACTCGGTATTGTATCGCCGATACATCCGATACATCGGTACATTTGAAGACATAAACAAAAAATGATAAATAGTTTTTCGAGAAATAGTTATACACATAATACATTCTATTACTGTTGATATAGTTTTTTATTTCGATTCGGTGCTTTCTTCATCTGCAACTTTTAAATTGTATAAAAATTAAAGTTAAACAAAGGTAAAAATTTTAAAATTATGGATAGAAACGAAAGTTTAAAATTGCTGTCACAGTGAGAAAGTTCAAAAAATTTCCCAGAAATTTAATATTAGGCGCCAAAAATTTTGCATTTAATTTTTTGAAATTTTTTTTCGGAATTTTTTGGAACTAATGAATCACTTTCAGTGTTACATTTACTCATTGTTAAAGTTAATTTGAAAAATAAAACTTCAAAAAATATTAAATAAAAATTACAAACAAATTGACAAGCCTAACTTCTTCAATCAACTTGCAATAAGAGACTGCGAGTCTGAAGTTCGAACGGCATAAATTTTGAATGTACGATTGCAGGAATAAACATTGGAACACGTTTCACTTAAATGATATATTGAACGAGAGAATTAATGAAAAACAATATATATATAGTATATATATATATATATATATATATATATATTATATATTATATATAATATATATATATATATATATATATACTATATATATAAGTGAGTGCAGGTAACATCCGCATACCGCAATCCACATATAATTAAAGATTCCGCATTCGCGCATCCGCGCTTGCTACGGATGTTTGCGTCCGGATATTTATTGTCGAGATTTGAATAAAGAATTTTATATAAAAAAAAATACTTAAGATGAATCTGAACGCAGTATCACAATGAGTTTGAGGCAATTCAAAAAGGGGCTTGATATTCTATATTCGTACTGTTATCAAACAGACTTCCAACTAACTGGAATAGTTACACACTCATATGATGGAAGAATGGTTGCTCAAAGACCTCTGCTTATGTAGCTAGTTGTATTCCAAAAGTTAACATTCTTCCTAAGTGGAAAATGACATCAATATTCACAACTGCTATTAAACTATCTGAAACCAATTTGAAGAAGAATTACCAAAAAATCAGCGCCTCTACAGCTTCTGGCTCCGATGTAATACTCAATAATATAATCTCAACGCTAACGAATATTTTGAACCATCCTTCAAATGAAAATGATAACGGTTTTAAAAGAATGAAAGATGTAATAAAACTTTAACTAGAAAAACGGCTTTGTTTTTGTGGAAATTAATGACTTCATACTATTGCAACTTACTTAGACCCCGTAATAAAAGCAAGTTTTTTTTTTTTGTAACACAGTATTAAAACAGTTAATTCGTCACACTTTGTGTTGCAGTTTGAAACTTCAAATCTGAAAAGTAATTAATTCGCCACTCGCGTCATTAACACACAAAAAAACGAAAATTACAGAACCCACACCTTCTACAAGTAGATTTTCACAGATTTCAATGAAATTTATACAGTCCAGTAATGATGAAGAACACACTCTTACCACCAAAAGAATGTAGTGCAAAATGATTTGAAACTATCAATCAAGAAAAACGACTAAGATACCAATGGATGATCCTATCAAGTTTGGTTTAAAGTAAGTAAATGTTTACCCCGCTGAGTAAAATTGAAACGGAAATACTTGGCCTGTCCTACAACTTATGTTCCAAGTGAGGAATTTTAGGCAATGCTGGGGCTAATATATGATGAAAAGAGAAACAGAACTCTCAGCAGAAAAAGGAAGAAACAATATGCTTTCTCAGGCACAACCTTGTCTATATTTGAATTTCAATACTGATGCAAAAAGTTATAATCCATTGCAAAATCCCTTTCATTGAGGGAGGAGGTTGGGAAAAGAGGTTGGCATATTACTCGTCTATATAAATATATATATATTAAGTATATTATTATTTGTATAATATATATGTATATAATATATATATTATATATCAAATATATAGTATATATATATATATATATAAATTTCTATTATTTATTAATAAACTTTAATTATCCAATAAAAAATTATCAAAACCAATGCCCGCCCCCCCGCAAATTCCGCGGGAAAAAAATATTAGAATAAACATCCGCATCCGGCATCCCGCATCCGCCGGATGCGAAAGAAAATGACATGCTGCTGCATCACTAATATATAACTAAATATATATATATATAATATATATTTATTATTATTATAATACTCATATATATATATATATATATCATAATTTAGTAGTATATATATATACTAATAATATATATATATATCGATATATATATAATATTTATATATATATACATAAACATAATATATATATATATAGGCGCATATAATATTATATATATATATATATATATACTTATTATATATTATTATACCTATCTATATATATATATATATATATATTATATATATATAATATATACTATACTATATAATATATATATATAGGTATATATATAGTATATATATATATATAATATATATTATATATACATACTACATACATACATACATACATACATACATACATACATACATACATACATACATACATAATCTTTTAGATACTTAGATTCTTAAATAGTTTTAAAACTACTTCACTCAGGATCAGACACCTCTACTCATATCATACATATCATACATACATAATACATGACATACATACATACATACAATACAGATTACATACATAATACATACATTCACATACATACATACATACATACATACATTATACATACATACATACATACATACATCATACATACATACATCTACATATATAATATATATATATAATATATATATATAATATTATAATATATATATAATATCTATATATATTTATATATATATATATATATATATATATATACTATATATATATATATACATATATATATCATTAGTATATATATATATTATATATATATATATATTTATATATATATATATATATTTATTTTTGAAATAAATTATATCTTCAGAATATACTTATTTGAACTGTAAACTATTTATATATATATAAATATAGACTTTCCTATATATATATATTATATATAATATATATATATATATATATTACTAATATATATATATATATATATATATCATACTATATATACTATATCATATATATATATACTAATATATCCTTACTATATATATATTAGTCAGGTCTGGATTATAGCGTCATATGTCCTTAAAAACTATTAATGCTACAGTAAAAAGGAATACATCGCTGGAATGCTGGTCCAATTTAGTGCTGAAAATGTAAAAAAAAACAAACAAACAAAAAATTAAAATATCTCAAAACTACAATAGCTACAGCGAAAAGGAATAATTTTTTGGAATCCTGGTAAAATTTTCACATAGGAAATGTAAAAAAATAAAAAAATAAAAAATTATTGTTAATAATTATAGTAATATGATTAGAGAGCCTATTTAGAGACCCTTTTATTGGTTACTCGTTAAAAGAAATAAATAGACTTTCTTTAAATTTTGCTTTTTTTTTTTTTACCTAAAGAATACCCCAAGGTATACCGCACCGAATCAGGAGTCGGGGTCTCTCGCCTTCCGGGGAACTACGGGGTAGGACTAATTCCCCCCTACGGGGAGGGTCTCCGGAACCCCCGCTTTTTGGTATTTGGGTGTCCCGCGGGGGTTCTCGCCCCTCCCCTAGGGGTATGGAAAACGTCCCCCCTATGTTCCCGTCGGCTCGAGCCCCCTGTGTGCGTTATAAAGACAGAAATTTAATAAAACGAAATAAATATTTATTTTAACGAAGAAACCAATAAAGGTCTCTAAATAGGCTTCTAATTGTTTTTTTATTATTATTTTTTTTACAGTTTCTTATGTGAAATTTTACCAGGATTATAAAAATTTCTGTATCTAATTTTTTCAATGCCAATATATATTATATATATACTATTATAATATATATATATTATACTATTATTATTATATATATATATATTATCATAGTCATTATATATATATAATATAATATAGTATAATTTATATGTAATCATATACCATATATATATATTTATATATCTACTATATAAATTATATTATAACATTAGTATATATAGTCTAGTATATATATATATTATATATATATATAATATAGTATTATAATATATATATATATACTTAATATATTGTAGTTTTTGAGATTTTTTTTTTTTTTTTTTTTTTTTTTTTTTTTATTTTTTTTTTTCTTTTTTTTTTTTTTAGAACATTTTGGATTTCTCTAATTACATTTATTAGAGAATTGCAAATGTTTAAAGTAGCATTATAGTTTTTTAAGATACCAGAACATATGACGGCTATCCAGACGCTGGCCTATTATATATATATATATATGATATATATATATAATATATATATATTACTATATAATAATATATATTATATATATATATATATTATATATATATATATAGTATATATATATATATATAGTATATATAATATATATATATATTATATATAATATACATATATAAGATATATATATAATACTATATCTATATTTAATATATATATATATATTATATTATTTATATTATATATATATATATATATTATATATACATTATACTAATTAATTAGTATATATATATATATATATTATATATATATACTAATAATATAGTAATATATATATATATATATATATTATAATATGATAATAATATATATACCATATATATAATATATACTATATATATATATATATATATATATATATATTTATATATAATAATATATATATATATTATATATAATATATATACTATATAGTATATACTAAACAATAAATGTAACCAGCTTAAAGTACCGGAAATTTTTCCGGTATCGGTTACACAAAAAAACAAGTGGGCGATACCGATACATCGGTACTTTAGCAGCAGTGTTGGCGATACCGATACCGGTACAAAATGTATCGCCCGACACAAGTACCCGGTACATGTATCGCGGTACTGCCCATACTCTGTATCATATATATAAATAATATATATATATATATTATATATATAATATATATATACTATATAGTATATATATTTATATATATATATATATATAATTATATCATATACTATATATATATATATAATATATCATATTATATATATATATATTAATAGATATATATATATATTATATATTACCATATCTATATATATTATATATATATATATATATTATATATATATATATATATAATATATATATTAATATATACTACGCGTGTGAGTGTTTTCATATATGTGTGGTCCTGAGTGGGCAATTTTACATTAAAATATTTTATGACATTCAATTCCCGATAAAAAAAGGGAAAAAATATTTTTACTTTTAAAAAACTTTACAAATAACCCAAATACTGGATTAATTCAATCAACAGAATCTATTAACTCTAAAAAGGAAGCAAATTGTAAAAACTTGTTAAAAATATTTAAGACCACACCTATTTTACTTATATATATATATATATACTATATTATATATTATATATATATATATATACTATTATATATATATATATAGTATACCTATATATATGTATATATATATATATATACTATATATATACTATATATATATATATTAATTATATAATATACTATAGTATATATATATATATATATAGTTTATATATATATATGAATATATATATATATTATATATATATAATATATATAATATATATATATATTATTATAATCTATATTATAATATATATAATATATATATATATATATATATATATATATATATATCTGAATATATCTATATATATATATACTTACTATACTATATATATATATATTATAATATATAGAATATATCTATATATTATATATAGTAATATATAATATATATATTTATTATATAGTATATATATATATATATATTTATATATATATATATATATATTACATTTAAATAGAAAATTATATATATTACTTCTGTCATTCATAACATTATGAATGAGAAAACCACATGTCCCGTTTACAGTTGGAGATGAGAGGGACAAGGTTTGAGACAGGTGCCAGCAAAAATTAATGATTTTCTCAAACAAGTGGAAAGGAAATTTGTTTAATATATATATATATAATATATGTATTTTTTTATAATTATTATATATACTATATATATATATATATATATTATATATAGCTATATATATATATATCATATATATATATATTATATAAATATTTATATATATATATATATATATATATATTTATATGGTCTTAGGTACAGTTATTCAAATGTCTCACGTTATCCCCATCCCAAAATTTTTAACTCAGATTGCGGTAATAATTAATTAGCTAATTTTACTATAAAGTTAACGGAAGTTAACAATAATCATTAATATCATTTAAAGAAATAAAGGAAAAAAACTAAATCCATTGGAAATGTTTATATATGCAAAATCCACAAATAATTAAACATCTAACGTATTTTATAAAGTTTTGCAACTGTTTTGCTTTACTTTTTTATTATTTTTAATAAAAATGCATATATTGAGAATGTTGTAACTACTAATCATTAACTAAATTTTAATTTATCTTTGAATTACTATGTTGGGAACCGAAAGTTAAAATTTTAAATTGAATTTTATGTATATATTAAGCTAATTGATTATGGCACAATACGTTGGTGGCCATTCAGAAACATCACCCTCTCAAATTTAGGTTCAGCTGCCAGTCTTGACCTCATGGGCTTCAGAATGTCAGCCGTGAGAGTAGAAGAGATTCATTATAGCAGGGGACTAAATTAGCTTATTGTACTTTAGGAACAGACTATTGAAGATCTATATCATCCTGAAATCAGAGGCGACCATGCCTTTCTACAAGTTAGCGTTCAGTCAAGTCTCTTGGCCTTCTGCCTGACATTGGTACTTGAACCATAGGAGCTAGAGCTGATGTTGGTGCCAACGTTCCTTTTCCTCAGTGGTCTGTCAGCATCGCCCTCTAACTCCATGGCGGGACTGACAGAAATAAATCGGGTAGATAATGAAATCAGAACTTCAGAGGGGAGGCAGAAGTAAAATCTTTTTCGAGACTTGAAAGCAGTTTGAATTAATTACGGTTTGAAATATTCAGCGAAGCGGTAATCTTCGGCTGCCTGGCCATATAGTTAACAGAGTTCAATGGAATAAATTTCGATCTATCGGAAGGTAACTGGTCTGTTAACGATGAATGGAAATTAACTTCAGTTCCTAGTCTGTTAAAAAAATTAATTTCGTTAAATAACTTAGTGGATTAACAATTTAGTCTCTCTCTCTCCATATATCTATATATGATATATATATATATATATATTATAATATATATATAAGTATATATATATAAATATATATATATATATAATATATATATATATATATATATATATATTATATATATATATATATATATATATAGTATATAAATATGTATATAATAGTAATATATAATACGTATATATATATATATATATATAACTCATATTAATATATATAATATATAATTATATAATATATAATCTATATACTATATATTATAATATAGTAAGTATATATTATTATATAATATATATATATATATATATATATATATATATAATATATATATATAATATATATATATATATATATATATACTATATTATATATATATACAATATATATTATATATACCGGTTGTATATATATATATGGTATATATATAATATTATATATATAGTATATATATAATATATAGATATATATATTATATATATATTATATATATTATATATATTTAATATATATAATATAGTATATATATATAACAATATATATACACGAGTCTTTTCATCTTGATCAAATTTAAGTTGTAAACTATTTTTTTTCCAATTTTTTTATAGCTTCTCAATCTTTGGGTTTTAAGTGTTAAATATTTCTTACATGCAATGAACGATATTACTCTATAATCATATATAATAATATATATATATATATATATATATATATATATATATATATATATATATATATATATATATATATATATATATATATATATATATATATATAATATATATATACTATATACTAGATAGATCAGTACATAAACTTGTGTGCGTGGTAAGTAAGTGGGTTTGAATTAGCGGTTAGTGTATCTTTGATATTTTTCTGCATGAATTCATAACAAATTACTTATTTATAATTGTAGTTTACCTACGCATATATACTCAAATAATGCACACAGAAATACTTCTATTAATCTATTAATATATATACTATTATATATATTACTATTAATATATAATATACTATATAATTATAGTATATATATATATAATAATATATTATATATATATATATACATATATATATTATTATAATATATAATATATAATATAAAATATAATGTGTGTGTGGTGTGTGTGTGTGAGTGAAATAATATTTAACTGTTATTCGAAGTATGGACTGAAAATTAAAATATTAGAATAAAAATGCCATTACAGTGATCTTGACAACCAATAATATACATCAACAATTACAGACATAATATCAAAATGTAAATATTACGAATAATAAATATTTAACATAATTTGCTCTTACAATATTTGTATTCTTTTTATGATATTACGCTTCCCTTTGTTAGGAAAGGGAATGTTGGCGAAAAAATGGACCCCGCCTTTGTCTCTTCCGGTTAAAAACATCATCACGTGCCGCCCGATGCAGCGCGCAAAATCGTGAGCCTATACAATATATCGTACGAGGATAAATAATGATAGATATTGAGAAAAGATTATATTATTATGTAAGTCTTAGAAGGCATTTAAGTTTGATAAATATAATGTAAGGAAATATTATTGTAGATAAATTATTATTATTATTATTATTATTATTATTATTATTATTATTATTATTATTATATTATTATTATTATTATTATTATTATTATTATTAGTATTATTATTATTATTAAGACAATACCATAAGATCTTTTTAAAATAAAGTTAAAAATTACTAGTGTAGTAGTATAGAGGTACACCGAATATCCGCATCCGCATCCGAAACTGGGGATATCCAAGTCATTTTCCAAATCCGCATCTGCATCCGCAAATACTGATTCTGAATTTTTGAGAATAGTTCAAAATCCAAATAACCGACAAACCAATTATAAAATTTAAATATTAATTAAAGCAAAAATAAAAAAATAAAATTAAAAGTAATAAAATTACTATTTAAAAAAATAATAAAAGTATGAAACAAAATTAAAATTAATAAAGTATCTTTTATTAAATAATAAAAAAAAAAAATAAATATATAGATATAAAATAAACAATCAAGTATAAATAAAATAAAAAATAAACAAATATTAATAAAAAATAAAATTAAAAATCGAAGTTACAAAAGAAATAAAATAAAATAAAATTGCCATTAATATGCATTTCTTTACATATAGAATTACAGAAAAAAACGATTATGAAATTATAACCTTCTCCATATTGGTGGCGATTGGGGGAAAAGAAGTTAGTGGGAGGCTTAAGAGTTGGGCCCACGAGCCCCACTCTGGTACAACAGATACTGGAAATGAAAGCATAATTTATATTATGAATAGTAACAAAAATATAAACCCATGCAAACCACACCACAGACTGAAGCTTTAAAGTGAGGGAGATCAAATTTTGCAAGAACTAGAGAAAAGAGAGAATTCAACAGAACAGAGGTGGCTGGAAAGAAGGAAGCACGAAAGCGAATCAGCCTAGAGATGCCAATGTCCACACAATATTCATGTGCGTACACTGCATCACTAGTGCATCGAGGACGTTGCAAAGGTGGTAGCATGCGAGCGGTTAATTTTCCTAGAGAACATCCCACTGTAGTACCTATGGAAAAAAGACAGAGCACCGACGTCGTGTCTCAAAGATAAAGAATCAAGTAAATTGGAGAGTAAGGAACAGTTTCTAAGCCCTTTGGCCTTTGAGAGCAGTACTCCATTCAAGAACGGATTAGACCCGTGTATAGCTGGAAAAGCTGAGAGGTGGAAAAAATTTCGCAATCTAAATAGAACTCTCAGATCCTTTTAAGCCGCCCTAGCAATCGTTATAAAATGAGGTTTTCAATACATTCTTTTCTTTATGTTAAGGCCAAGGATGTTTATATTGTCAATAGGAGAGATTTTTAGAACCATCGGAAGAGGTAGAAATGGTAGAAGGTATCTTTTAAAGAAAGATTTGTGGAACTTGAGTTTTTAAAGAGTTGCATTTCACAAGGCTGAGTCGACCCCACTGGAAAATTCTATCCAGATAAGCAAGAATAGTGTGGGAAAGATTAAGACGACAGAACAACTCTAGATACAAAAGAAGATGTATATTTGACATGAGTAAAATGAATGGAGTGTCGAGTCATTACCATATGAATGGAAATGTTTAGATGAGCGTCTAAGAAGATCGCTAATGAAAGAAAGAACAGAGAATAAGATATGACACAACCATGAGGGAACCCCATAATTGACAAGGAAGGGAGAAGTCGCCTCATCAACAACAGTCGATATGAAACAACTTTAAAGATAGCTAGACAAAAGTAAGCAAATATAAAGAGGAGATCCAAAGGAGAGGAGCTTGAAGAGCTGAGACGCATGATGTATCCTGTCAAATGAATGCTTTGGATATGTCAAGCGCCATCACGCAAAACTCCATACTCCTGAAAGGCAGAAAACTATAAATCTGTGCGATAGGGTATTATATCTCCAGCGCTGCAAGCTATACTGATGATCGAAAAGAAGGTAATGAGATACCGGATGATTCAAGAAATGTGAGTTGAAAATAGTTCCTAAGATTTCAGATAGAATACAGGTGAGAACTATAAGGTGATTAGTTGGAAGGATCAGAGTGATTTCCTTTCTTCGGAATAGGTTGGACATATGTGAGCTTGTAACACTGAGGTAAAGAGTGTTGAGGCACAAAGAGTATGTAATTGAGCTCAGAGCACAATCCTTCAAAACTTGGGGTGGGGTGCCAACCAAGTCGCTTACATTCTTAACATTCATAGATTTCAGGAGCCCATGTACTTTTTCAAATGCAATCACAGTTGGGCACCTAAGTGGAAAAAGAGTGAGGAGGAGGATCGCCGAGGTTCTCCATGGTTGAGTTATAGGAAAAGAGTTGGTCAAAGAAATTTACCCATTCAGTTGAAAAATTAGCAACATAATCATCAGAGCTAATTAAGAGAGGAAAGGTAGATTTGCAGTTATTTTTTGGGAAGAGACCAGAAAGATCTGCCAGTAGAAGTACCAAGGATGTCAACTCACTTTCATTTAGTGAACGTCTGTTTTGCTCATCAAAATAACATATTGCTAGAGTGATTGGAGAATGAGAATTTTTCCGCTCGCGATACACATGAATGTCACGAGAACAAGTACGATCGAACCATGGATTTCGAGAAGAGAAATATTTAGACAAGAAGGAACGAACTTGTTCATCCCATTAGCGATTACAATCCTTTATCTTATCAGCAGCAGCCGAAGAGTCTTCAACCTCAAAGCAAACACTCCAAAGATAGTTAGCATATAAGCGAAGCAAAACCCTCCAGTCATCCCGATTGAGATCAAAGACGACACGATTAGAACAGGATGGAGAGAAAGAACTAAAATTAAGACATAAAATGTTGAGGTCAGATTTACCAATATAATTAGGAACGAAGATGGTGTATTTATTTGGAGAAGAAGGACTAGCGGTGAGGCATAGGTCAAAGGTACTCAAAATCTTGAGGGGACAATTAGGAAATACGTGTAGGTTCCTTAACCAGTTGCTTCAAGATGGTGAATGATTCAGCCTCCTCTCCTCCTGAATAAATATAACAAGACCCCAACCACCAATTGTTGTGTATATCGAAATCCCCCAAATAGAGCACTTCACAATGATAATTAATTAATCATGATTAAATTGATGAGTTATATTTTTTTATTCAAATGGTTTTAGGGACTGAAAATATCAATTACCTGTGGCAAAACTCATGGCACCCAAAACTATTTGCTATTGGCATCCGCGGATATTGAAAATAACTATTCGCACCCGTATCCACGAATATTGAAAACCTCTAGTGTAGTTGAAGGGATAAATAAATTGCTATTTATGAAAACGTGAGTGAAAGGGCATAGCAATTATTCTCTATTAAAGATACCACATTATTTGCTTACACCCCCCCCCCTCCTCCAAAATTGTGCTGCGCTGGGCTTCCTAACATTAAGATCAAGGTGCAAAATGCTATGGCCTTGGATCCTACACCTCTATAATATAAATATATAATATATATATTATATATATATAATTAACCCCTATTTTATTCACCCAACCAACACGCGCAGCGCCTATATATATAATATATATAATATATATTAATATGATATATATATATATATATATATTATATATAGATATATTATATAGATAGTCAGTATATATATATATAATGAGTTAAAAGCAGTACAAAAATGTAGATAGATACGCATCTTCCCACTTTTGGCTACATTCTACCGATGATTAAGGAGATAGGTTTTCACTTTTGCCATTCTACCATGATAAGGAAATTTTACTAACACTTTTTCCCCAAAAACTACTGAATCGTTGCATTAAACCTTGGGCTACTTCAGTATATAGGTATAAGAAATAAAATAATATTCTATGAATAACATAAGTTCTGTTGGGTTCGGATTTTAGGAATGCTGGTCTGTATATTTTATTTTATTTTGTATAATTTTCTTGTATACATATATTGCATATTTCAATACTGTATCAGTTCAGATTTTCAGATGACTACTTAATAAATTACTTTTTCAAAATATCAGCTCATGAATATTACTAATAAATGTATGCATATTTTTCGATGGTTATAATCCTATAAGTCTTTTTTGAGTTCTTTATACTAATAGAGTGAACTATTCTGAGAATATCTGTTGTATATTAGTACTTAACGACGAATTATATAATAAAATATTATTTTTTATATACTCATTATATGCACTTTATATTTTAGCTGTTAATGATACTATAATAAATATATTTATAGTGTCTAGATAAAATTTCGTAGTGAGTAGGGGGTGGCTCATGGCCCTCTGGCCCCCCCCTATATACGCTACTGGTATACGTATATATATAAAAGTTAGGATAATGAACATTAAATTTTAAATTCCTCTAAGATAATAAAGGGCAGAATATTTCAATTATATAATGAATTACTCTTAAAATTCTATCATTACCTAATATTATATAATTGTTTATAATATTACAGTTCTGCTCTAGACCATAGAAGAGTTTGAATATACGTGATAGTCTGAGATATAACATTCTTACATTTTTTATTTCTAAATATTTTCTCTCTATGTATGTACGAGGATAGTGGCAAGCTCTAATTATCTTTTCATCTCCTCAATATAGTATTTCTTAAGTAGGTTAATTTCTAGAAAGTCTATTAGTTTGTAATCATTAAGTGTTGATATTTACTATATCTAGAGATCAATTGCATCTATAAACTAATGTAAAATTGCCATAGTGTTTATTGCTATAATGTAGTGTACACCTATATTGGAATATTGGTGACTGTCCGAACAAGAAAAGCTAATGGGTACTTCATCACATTTGTGGGCGGTATTTTTGGGCCGCACCTTTTCAAACCCTTGGATGACGCTTTGGATTGTATTGTGCACATTTATATCTCTATATGCTTCACGTATGTCGATTGTGTGTACTTCGTTTTGTGTATGCCTAGGTAAATAGCGTCATTCATATTGCGTCCTACTCTGCGCAAGAGATCTCTTTACCCTTGATAAAATATTACACAATATATTTATATCTGTCGTTCTAACTAATAGTATGTAACATTATTACACCTTGTTGACGCGGTTCTCTCGCTCAGATAAATGGAATTTAGGCTCAAAAATTTGCAAGGAAATTTAAAAACCCCTCTTTAAAATTTTATTTTGTGTATTTCCTTGATTTAAAAAATGGCATATATTCAGCTCAATAAAATAGTAAATACTTTTTTTATTATTCTATTATTTATAATAATCTAGTGTGATTTGATTGTGAGTATAAATTAATTGTTATTATTATGTGTGTGATGTACTGATAAGTTTATATAGATTTATTAATTGATCTTTGCGTGTTTTATTGGTGTGTTAATTTTATTTTTTAATTGTTTATTTTCTGTATGATATAATTATTAATATAATATTATTTTATATTAAATTTTTATTAATTATATACTCTTTGGACAATTTACGATATGTGATTTTGTCACAAACTTCAATATAAATATATCATTTACTTCACGAAAATAAATTACATCAGCAGCAGCGCATCTCTAAGTGATTCTTGAATGTTACTATTTTTTCATACTAGTTGTTTTAATCAAGTTAAATAGTTTTAACTAATTGATATATAAGATAATTTGTTTCTTGACATGCAATAGATATTAATATAAATAATATAATTTTGATAATTTTTATAAACTTCTTGCACTCTTTAATTATGTATTACATTGCATTCTCGATAATGATATGATCATATAAAATTTTTTTAGTGTCTATGTTAAAAATTTTCGGGGGGGGACTCATGGCCCCTGGCCCCTCCTATAATATACGTACATACGTGATATTATATATATAATATATAGTATAATGTAAATACATAATTATAATTATAGTCATAATTAGAATTATAGTTATTTTAGTCATAATTAGAATTATAGTCATTTTAGTCATTATATAGTATATATATTTTATATATAATAATATATTATGATATATTATATCTATATATATTATTATATTTATATCATTATATATGTATATATTTCTGTCATATATATTATTATACATGTAGTTACATTATTATATTATATATAATATATATTTAGTCATTATATACTGTATATAATTTCATAGTCTATATAATATATTTATTATTTTAGGTCATATTATATATATATTGCATGTAATATATATAATTTTAAATACATATAACTAAATATATTTAATACATGTATATATAATATTTAAAGCTATTTATAATTTTAACTATTTAATTATTTTAATTCTATTACATGTAATTATATAGTTATAATGACCTGCAATTATATGACTAATTATTTTAAAATAAATATATATTTTATTTATTTTAATTATATTGTAATTACTGCAATAAATAAAAATAAAATTCTTCATAAAATATTTAAAAAATAATTATAAAATTATAAAATATTTATTTTTTTATATTTAATTGAAAATTATAGATTATATTTTTTTTTTTTAATTTAAACATTTTAATAACTCTATGAATTAGGTAGTTTTACTGTATTTTATTTATTGTTATTTATTCAATTATAATCATCTAATTATATAAACTAACAGCTAGGTTTTGTTTAATATATAAATTTTTTCACTAGTTTTGTAGAAAGTGATGTTAATAATAATTTGTAGGAAGTAATAAATATTATTTATAAAACTAGTAACATATTTAGAATTACGTTTGGCAAATTGTACTGGTGTTATTGTGAGCGAACGCCAATTCGTGACGGTTCTATATTATACTTAGCAATTTAGCGTTTAGCGGTTTTGCTGAATTATATAGTCATTATTTCTTACGATATGTATATTGGTCGATTTTGTGTACGAATTGCGCCGTAACAATTTAAATTTAATATGGTGATTTATTCGAATAGGCCCATAACACTGTATATTATTTATTCTTGTACTAAGATGTGTTCCATGAGCAAGACACAATTTATGAATGAATATATTTTCGTTATAAATAATGGGAAAAAAACATGAAAAAAAACATATATATAAAATACATAAAGCCAAATGTTACAATATAGAATTTTATGCATGTAATATTCTCAAGAATAAACAATAAAAGAAAACTAATAAATAATACCAAAATACAATAGATCAATAACTGTGTTTTGGATCTTTATTTATATGATCAGCAATAACTGCGAAGCTAAATTGTAAATATTAGCCTATTTGACGATTTCTCGTATTTATTAATAAATGTATAGACATTACTTGAGTGTTCACTAAATTTGATATGAGTTGATAAAACTTTTAGTGACAGAGTTAAAGCTTGTTTGCCTATTATTAGGTAAATTCACTCTACATCAGATGTTAATGAAATTTCAGTTTGACGTTAGTGGTCAACTGCAAGCTATATAAATACTGTTGTTATGAACATTAATTAAAGAATCTAAACACACAAACAAAATGTTTACCCTAATTACAAGCTGTTAATACCTTTTACATCTTCTACGTGATTTCTATAAGCAGATTCTAAGCCTTCGACTGGCAAAACATTGCAATAATACGTGAGGTCAAATATGAGAGATCTAGTCCGTCTTTATATTAATATTATATATGCTCTCTATTATCTATTTTATATCTCTCTTCTTCATCTCTGTATTATATTTTATTAATGGACAGTTTTGTATATACATCGCTATACTAATAATAACCGACAGACTCGTCTCTAATCTTTATTGTTCTTAGTCCCGGTTCTTTATAATTTTCATGTATCATCAGTCTTTAAATTAATAATAAATAAAAAAGATAATAATCTCAAGAGTTATATTTTTTTATAAGGTGGCTTGTATTTTAAATTACTTTCATAAATTAAATTAAATAATAATTATATATTAATTTAATATAATATAATTAATACTCTAATCTATTAATATTAGATAAACAATATATGGTAAAAATATCATAATAAACAATAAATTCATCAAATTATTAATAATTTAATAACATGATTAAAAATTTAGAGCAATAATAATTTATTAATAATATAATAATAATAATAATAATAATAATATTTTTAGATCTAGTTAAATGGAAATATATTTTTTTTAAATGAAATTATAAACATCCCAACGTTTAGCACTTAATTATTTAGATTCTTAGTGATACAATGTTGGATAATTAAAATACATGTTGATATATATATATTTAGAAATTATATAAAACACAATGACATACTTCATATTTGTAATTTCAATATATTATGCAGTGCGAGGGTGTGTGTGGCGGGGAGGGAGATAGTATGTGTGGTGTGGTGTGGAGTGGGGGTGTGTGTGTGTGGTGAGTATATATTTAATAATTTATTATATTTTACTATATTCTGTAATGAAAATATATACTTAGGGCAGCTCATAGTTTTATTGTGTGTTTGTACTATTTTCTGTTTGGCTTGAGTGTGTGAGAATGAACTTTCATCTCCTATTTCACTGCTATGAGAAAGGTTTAGCACGTGTTAATAATTAATTTATTATATTTTTAGTGTCTTCTTTTTCTACAATTTATAATGCATAATTATGAGTATTTTATATTACATTATATATCTAGAGTGAGATAGGGTTTCTTATTAATAATGCATATATATATATTTTATGAGATATATAATCAATTTGTTGATATTTTTATTTATACAATTTTGATTTATTAAAAATAATAGTTTCCCAATATTATTTCAGTTTTCTTATAAAATATTTTAAGAGTAACTAAAATATTTCAAATTTAGAGTATTGCTTGTAAAACTTATGTCTTGTAATATACAATTGCGTGCATTATATTATAGGATATATCTGAAGCCGATTGTACATTGACATATTTATGAATTCATAGTAAATATATATTATATATATATATATATATACTTATATATATATTCTAAAATTACATTTTCTACTATTCTTTACTATGTTCTATTATACTGATTATCGAGTTTAGGCTCTTTATGTAGTCTCGTATTCTAAGTCTTTGAATATTTCAGCTCATACGCGATTTGTCATGTACTAAAAGTTGATTTTAATGATTTAGGTCTTTATATATTTTATCTCTCGTGAGTGTTTAAAGTTTTATGGTGATATTAGATAATATAATTACATTATTTATTCTTTCATTTAAACAAATTGTAGTACTTTTGGGCACCAGCAGTGGGGGCTACGCAGGGGGGGATGTTGGTAATTGCACTTTGTTCCTCCCCCTATGAGCTTTTGGCTGTGTGTGTGTGATAATTATATCTCATGAGTGTGAATCTTCTCTATAAATTCCTGCTTTAGTCCATATGGGTACTATGACAGTTTAAAAGTTTGTTAATATGTTTTTTAATATTTAGTTAAAACACTGTATTAGAAGACCATTATCGTACGATACGATATTACATTTACAATCTAATTTAATTTTATCTCGGTTTAATCACGTATATAAATAAATATATTTAATTGACTTAATCTTTCGCACTATCTACATTTTGTTATATATATATATATCAATTTTTATTATATATATTTTTGAGTTTTTTTTCATTATATATTCGTGCTTTGAAAAGTTTCATAATACTAGTATCTTGGTGCTCATTTTTTATACTGCTTTAGCTGTCTTTCGAGTAGCACATATTTTAATCAATTTGTCCAAGGATCTTCTCTCACTAGTTAATGAATATGTAGTTTATAGATACATGTGGTCGAGTAGTGATTTTATGGCGGTTGTGATAATAAGCATGCTAAATTTATATTTATATTATAATATATATTTAATTTATTATTATTATAATTATTATTATTTAATATATATAATTATTATTATTTATATATTTATATATTTATATATATATATATAATATCATATTTATATATATATATTTATATATACTATATATATATATTATATATATTTATATTATTATTATATTATTTCTTCTATATATATATTATATATATAATATTAATATATATCTAATATCAACCTTTTTTGTGCCCCCCCCTATAAAAGGAAATTCTGCCTATATCACGCTCACATTTTTATTATACTTTATATATGTAATATTATTTAATTTTATATATATATATATATATATTATCTATATGATATATTATATATATATTATCATATATATATAGCTACTAATTATATAATTCTCATTACACGCTACCTTATTACCACAGCATCTAGGGGGGTTTAATGGTTCCGTTTACCATGCAGACTAAGAAGATGCTTCTCTGATAATGGATAAGTATGCAGTCGAAAACTAAAACGCTAGAATCTCACTGCGCCCACCACACACCCCAACTTTTAGTACCTTAAGTGAAGAACTTGTCGCGTCGAAAAATTCACCTAGGCTTCACACGGGACTGCGATGTACCTCACTATGATCATCTCATTCAATGTAGGGTATCATCAACTTGGCACCCCAAGGTGAGCAAACACCACACCACCACTACAAACACCCGCATTCTAAGCTCTGCACATTTGACTGTTGCGTTGTCTGTGCAGCTTGTGCCTCTGATCTCAAACTAACATTCTCTCCTTCAGTCTTCAGACATTCTTACTGATTCTATACATCCATCTTATCTATCTCAGAGTCTTCTCTCGCCAGGTTAATTTCTATTGTCACGAGCGAGAGCGGACGTATAGTGCTTAAATTAGAGAAATGTTTGCATCTGCCTGCGTAGTAGGGAGAGGGCACTAAAGGTGTTCCATCACCTTCTAAATTGACCATAATACAATCTTCATAAATATACTTTCATTATTTCATCTTACATTTAACTATTAATTCTCATTCTCACATCCAACAACTTTCTAATTACATTCATTATTCTTCATACATATTTAATATCAATTATCACACCTAATCATCAACTCACCTATAGATTGCTATGCATACTGAACAGTATTGTAACTTAGATCTATACATCTTATCTCATAACATAGTTTAACTACTATATACATTAACAAGGTACAACATTCCTCATGTTAAGAACCTACCATACTTCAAATATGACTTATGATCATTTACATTCAACCTAATAGGATTTAAGTGCACCAGTCACCTTCCTACCTTTCTACCACAACTTTCCTACTACACCTGCTAATATCATTCCGTGTATCTTTTCATACCATGAATATATCCTAATATATTGAAATCTTAGTAACTACACTTATTACCATTTGTTACAATCCAACATAACTTGGGAATTATTAAAATATTATATATATATTAATTATATATTTTATATATATATTATAATTATATATATTATATCTATATATATATATATATAATTATCATTAATAATGTATAAATATATATATAAGTGAGTATAAAAGATTGTTATTTTATAATATTAATAGAAAAGTATTTATTTTGGGATAAGGTTATTTTTCTCATTTATCATATTTTTTCTCAATAACGGATCGTTTTATTTTTATTATTTTAAATTATATATTTATAGAGGAGAATTCTTTTCTCCTTACTAAATCTTTACGCTACCTCATCTTCATAGTATATAATATTATTAATAGACTTGTACATAAATTCATTTATTTGAATTTAAAGATAAGTATATAGTTATATAATATAGGTAAAAATCAACATTTTTTTTTATTATATTTATTTATATATTATTTATTTATTTTTATGTCCGATTTTTTGGAAAGGGAAAAATCTTTTATGAAGGATTGGCCACCCAGGAGCACGAATTTAAGAAATTCAAAAATAAAAAATAAATTATAAATTATACTATAATATTATATATTTATATGCATTAGATATTATTTATTTAACGTGTATCAATTTAATCGGTTCAAAATACTAATAATGCAGTTTATTCAAAAATCTCTTAATTTTTATATTTTTATATTACATTTATAACTGGTTTATAATTCTTAGTCAGTTAAGCTTTAACATTGATATCCAGCTCTCTTTATTATTAATTCTTAAGATAAAGATAATTTATAAAACTAGATATGTTTTTAAGAATTCTCATTCGTATAAATTTGTTACTTAATATAAGTATTTACATTATTTATTACATATCATTTTTTTTTTTATATTCACTTTTAAACAATATAAATTCATTTCTTTTATAAAGGGTTATAGAATAATATATAATAGTGAGAGAGTGTTTATAATTACTTAATAATTGAGAAGAAAACATTTGGTAACAGTTTTATATATGTTTGAGGGTATTTTTAACGGATAAAAAAAATTATTATATTATATTGCAAAGTTTTTTGTTATTAATAGACTCATTATTTGTTAGATAAGCTAGAGGTGTTTTAGACCTCCTATTTGGTTTGCACTTATTGAATAAGTGTCTTTGTATAAATTTTATTTTACATTATTCTCGCTTTCGTTCTTGTTCGTGACACTATTTTCTTTTGTTATTTTCAAGCAACTAAGTGTGTAATAATTAGCACTATTACTCCTGTGTCAATTAAGATGGACGTTTCAGATTTTAAAGAGCTTATAGTTATTGTGTACTGTGGGATTCGTTAAATTGGAAATATTAATTGTTCTTAAAATTTATTATGTTTTATTTAATTTCATTCCTTCGGAAATTTATATGACTCAACTTTATATTATCTTATTTATAGGATATTTTGTTCTGAGAATTTCCAAAGCAATCATTGGAGAGTCATCCTGAACGTCATTTTTTTGTGCACCATTTCTTCAACGTTTGCAGTATGGAATGGAGGCGAGTCTGTTGAATATAATATTCCAGGACTTCACATACATCCTTTATTTATGATGATAACATAACGACCTTTAAGGTTACCTTCTATGTACTTAATATTGTGTCTAATGTGTTTTTCAATATACAACAATATGTTGTTATAAACCTTGTTAAATCCATAAAATGCTACATGAAAATAGTTCCTCAACACCATGATTTTTTGTTGTAAAAAATATTTATTTATTTGTGTATTTTTCATTTAAATATTGAACTTACATAATAATATTTAACTTCACTCTAGATGTTCGTCTGCGAAACACTCTGACACGGTTATCTAAAGTAACTTATATAGCGATGGTTGATTATCGTTCAGAGAAGACTACTCTACATGAAAAAAGAAAATTATACAGACATACAACCAATGAGAACTATAATCTACCTACATGAATAATAAATAAATATACAGTACTTAATAGTTAAAAAAAAAATTACTAGTCATAGATTATGTTACTAAACAGAAAATATTCATTATATCCACTAATTAAATATTTTAATATTTTATTGCATAACAACTTAACTAATAATAATTTAAAATGATATCTTTTGTCCAATACAAGTTAACTATTTAGATGTGTAGAATGATTTACTGTACCTTATTTTCATTCGATATCGGCTCTATCAAGTCCTACTCAACATAGTGTATCTGCTTTGTGTCTATTTTGCTCCCATTATACATGGATAACGTGTCTTCACATCTATTCCTGATAATGTCGAGTGCTTTCTTCTCGGGCGATATAACGCTTTTTACATATCTCCAACTTCCAAAAGCCCTGTTCGACTATGTTCTTCATCTCGGCAAGAATATAAACACCTCATCCCGCAGTCAGTTGTAAAAAAAACCTGCTTTGTAAGCTTTAAAAATGCATAACTTTTAAGAAGATCCTCCTTAATTATCTCTATCTTATCCATTCTGAGGAAAGTTGTTTTAAGTTTCCGACCACATTTTCCAACCCAACTCGAGTTCACGTAGCATAAACTTTTCCATTTCTTTTTAAGATTTAATCTGAGTGATTGAAATTCATTCAATTTTTTGGCTATTTCTTTCTGTTTAATGCGTACCACACTTAATAGATACATTTTTTATTTGTCCACTTTGCGTGGACTCAATGTCAGCTATTAAATTATTAGCGCCATTTATTTACTAAAGTCTCTTGAGCAAGTAATACTTGGTACAAATAATATATATAAATGAAAAAAGATACTATTTTTATAATAATCATCTTATTATCTGGGTATAAATACATAGTGCTTGATCTTTATCTCCTTTTGCGCTAACTAGGCGCCAAGTTTGATATATACGAGTTAACAGCGTAAAACTGGCGAAATATGAGTTGTCTGTACTAATAGCGGGTTATAATAACAGATGATTTGTTTCCTTGGCACTGGTGCCTAATCTCACATTGTAAAGGTTCAAGTTTAATTATATCTCAGAGTAATTATGATGCCAGATTTACTCGAATCTTCGCGGAGAAATAACTATAATGTAATGTTCGAAACATAATGCTCGGTATTCCTTGTTTATATAAATTAAGTAAAGGCGATATAGCAATAATTTAAATATTACATTTTGTTTGACCTCTTTTGTTGATAATTTGAAATTTTTTTGATAATATAAGTCCTCTTAATAATTGGCAAGTCTGTATATATTAATATATATATTATAATCATCATATATATATATATATTATTATATATATATATAATTATATATATATAATTATATATATATATATATATATTTAATTAAGAATGTATTTCTATTATTTGTGGTTTATTTATACTATATCGTAAGTAGTTCATAATAGAATCCATTTATAAGGTTTAATTAACTTAAAATGTTGTTATGTTTTTCCCGATCAAATTATTTCATGTTGTGTATCACCAATAATGTTGATTAGTTGTTATGATTTAATTATTGTTACTATAAGATAGAAGTGGACTTATGTGATTAAAAATTTTACGTATGATAGAGTAGATATAGAATTTAAGTAATAATAACCACTTAATTATTAAATTAATAATGATATGTTAAATAATTTTGCTAAATAATAATGATAAATTTTACAGTTGATAAAATAATATTTATATAGAGAGAGTGCATTTTAAATCAATTTCCTCTTGCAATGCTTTAATATATGTGGACATTTCTTAATTTTACAACTACAATCAATATTATATAAATACCATTACATATTATATCATACAAAATGAAATTAAAGAGAGTGAGTGAGTGAGAATTTACTACTGTGAATATGTATATTTTATTATGAATATTAATTGGTATATAATCCAAATTAATTAATTGATATAAATGATATTTAGCTTAGCGTGGTATTACACTTTTGTGAGTTTTAATTATGATATGGCCTTTTAGAAGACTTATATTGCTTCTTACTATAAGTGATATAAAATTAATAAACTGTTTTCGCCATTTATTCTTGTTTTATTTATCACAACTTGCCCTAAAATCTTCTTGCTAGAACGTTCGCGTTATTCACTAGTAAACGTGATTCGAAACGAAAAATTATTCACCTTGTTTTGAATTTACGTAATACACACTGCTATGTAAGTGTATATTTTAGAGATACACCATTTATTTAGTTTTGAATCGCTCATGAGTATTTCAGGTCACATATATCTCCCCCTTGTTTCCGTAGTTGTTTTGTGCACTTAAACCTGTTTGACTCTATTGTATAGGACTGCTATAGGTAATTTAGAAGAGATCTGAATAACTGTGAAATTGTCTAACTTAATAAATAGCTAGGTTCTCATGAACATAACATACACAATTAAGGATTGTGAACAATTCGTCTGCTAGACAAAAAAAATAAAAAAAAAATTTAGGAGTTAGTACTTTTTATGGGATATATTAATTCCGCTCTTTAAAGAAACAACGAGCGAAAGTGTTGCTGCAAACGTGACAGGATCGTAGACGGAAATTTTTTGCAATAAACAATTAGTTTTATTTTTTTATTATTGTTAATACTCGAATTTGCTTTTTTGTTATAGACTATCTAATCGATATTTGACAATTTTGAGTGGAGTGTGAAATCTTCTTGCTGGTGGGTTTTGACTTTAGTTACTAGATTACCAAAGAATGGAACTTTTTGATTTTGGCAGAAGTCAAAACGTTTATTGATTTGATTCTTACTAAATACTTGTGTGGTTAATATGTACCTATATTTTAGTGCATATTTAAGTATCATATTATTTAGAAATACTTTTTAAAATTTTGGTGTTTCCCTCTTATAGGATGAAATTAAAAACAATTAGAGCCAAATATCAATTTTTATTATTTATTTTTTTCTATCTTTATTCATTAATATTAACATTACTCACCCCTCTCTTAATAATACTATGATTTAGAAACTTACAGACACTAAATTATATACAATTATAACTTATGTTCTATATATAGGGATGTTAGGAATATGATAAAAACTATATTATATAGTCTTACTATAATTTTTTTATTCTTAATTTTATTGTTAGGATACATATAAGTGAATAATATAAAATTTAACATGGTAGTACTTTGAGTAGCTTAAAAGTAACATTCATGTTTTTTTTTAGTATCATATTATATAATTATAACTAAATATTTTACCCTAGGGGACTCAATTATATAATTTTTACTTATCGATTATAAATAAACTATATATTAATATAGTAACTCCAACATATAGATTAAATATATATATAAATATACTACTATCAATGTTTCTTATATCTTTTTAATTTATGAGGTTCATTTTATCCGATGAATCGTTATATGATGATATCAAACACGATGTTATTTTAAAGGCTCAAATTATACTTATATTTTATTTTAAATAAACGCTTAATATATTGAGTTGTTATTTAGTTTAGTGCAAGCGTTTATGATACACTTCTCCATTTAACTTCAATATGTTACTATATTTCTTTGTAGGGCTTGTTTTATTACCATTATGGAGATGCGCTTTCATATAATATTCATTATATATTAGGAATAGTGTATTACACTCAAAAAATCTGGCAACTGCATTTATTCAACACCATTTATTGGGAGATAAAAGAATAATATAGGTATTAGTATAGTGGTAATAGAGGTATACGTGGTATTTAACTTAGTTTAATACTATTATATCAAGTAGCGCACTCAGTTGGTAAAGTCACTGATGTATAAGTGACTTATATATTACGTACTTGATAGGCTATATAGAAAAGTTAAAATAATACAGATAAAGAGATTGTGAAATTCGTTGATCAATTAAGAAATATTATTGTATATTATTACTTTTAAATGTGATGATCATATATCTCTTCAAATTTGGTCTTATATATGTAATTTTTTCATAATTACTCTATACTTAGCTAAATTTATGATATGGTGATTTTTATTGTAACTACTTTTTATTTTATCGTGACAATTAAATTAGTGAGTATTATTATATTATATCATAATTTAAAAAATATTGTGCAATAAATTTAAAAGAGCACAAGAGCTACAAACGAACAGCAAGCATAAAATAATAACATTGCAGCATTAATACAAAAAAAAAAAACTAATTAGAGTGAATGAGAATTATTAAATTATATGCAATAGAAAGTAAATCACTTTATGATGGGCTCTGCTTTTCCCTAAAAGTTTGAGATATACTCTACGTCAGCGTAATATTTTAGATATAAAAGTATATATAATATTTAATATTCATACATCATATATTTTACTATAAGACCTATAACGCTATCATACTATGCTAATTATATCTATATTACACAAAGATTTGATTGCCATTGTTGTTGGCGCATTAATGGGGACAGGATTGTGGAGTTAGTGAAGAACTTTCGACTTGAAGAACCAAAACTTGAAGAGCTTAACTTATTGATGGGTTAGTGCAGGATTGTGACTTTGACAGCGGGAAGCGGATGGGAGAGATCAGCGGGATAGTCTTCGCCTTGGCCAGGGACACTGAATGCTCCGGTCCGGGAAAAGTGACAGTTACTGACAATACCAATTCATAGCTGGTGAAACTGACGTCTTGCTTATGATGGCTCCATTATTTAAAAAAATATTGTGCCAGCCGAAAAAAAAGGAAACAATAGAGAATACTTTATCTATTTATTTTTAATATCGTTGGTGAATCGAATCATGGTTCTAAGTTAAAAGCAATTTTACCCATCTCTAATTAGGTTTCAAAATTATTACTGTACTATATACAGATGTGAATATCAAATGTGTTTAATTAAAATTTATTTTTGTAGTAGATATTAATTAGTTATTTGGTGTAATAATAATATTAATTTATCGATAAGTTTATGGTTTTATATTTAGAGATTTATAATTATATATTTGTTTCTTATTTAATTTTTATCTTTCAATGCATGACTAGAAAGATCTTTAATTTATAATATAAAACTTATATATAGTAATCATTTGTATTTTGTATTAGGATATTTTATAATAATATACATTTTTATATAAAGAATTAATATTCTTATATGCACAATAATAAATTTTATATTGAGTAATTGTAACAATAGCTTATATATCTCTCTAGAAGTATAATGAAATAGTTAGTACTTTTGTATTTTCTATCTTTGGGGATGAAAGTGGTGTTATTATATTTTTTAGGATACTGTTTCTTTGAATATTTCTTCAAACACTTGGCTAACGATGTGGAATACATTGATTCATCATTATATTCATATGATATATATATATAATATAATATGAATAGAGAATAGGGATATTCACAACAGTTCCACTATATAATTTCTTATAGTGTTAGTTTTTTTAATTTTCTTTATGCTTTACGATTTTTTAAAATTTCATTCGAAAATCAATTCTAAATATACTTGATTTTCTGTATTAGCAAATTATTTATTTTTATTATTGATGTGATACATTGTCTAAAAATTTAATAAAATCAGCAACTTTAAATTATCTATATGGTTAACTTAATCATATATAATATTAATAAAATTTATATAGAGTTTATTTATATAATATATTATATTAATTTAATTCTTAATTAAATTTATTTATTATAATTAATTAATTATTTTGAGCACTTTTTCTTATTATATTTAAGTTTAATTAAAAACTTTTTAATTTCTTTATATTTAATTTTCATTTAATATTATCTTTATTTAGTATGTTTATCATCACTATTAGTATTAAAAGTTAAAATTAAATTTTAGATATGTTAAAATACTAGAATACTCAAAGTATTCAAAGAATGCAAAAAAAATTATTTAAATTTATATTAATAAAAATTATTTTATAAATATATATAAATTCAGTGTCATAATAATAAATAATTAAATTCATTTTATATTAGTTGTAAAAATTAATTGTTGTTAATATATATGTTGAATAAGTATTTTGTTTATGACATAATTTAATATTTATAAAAAACACCTTTTACTGTCTTTTCTAATATTTTATCATATGAACTATATGTAATATTTCTAAATTTCTTTTTGGTCTCATTGAAATTTTGTTAGACTATGCTACTAAACTACATTGTGACAACAAATCAATTTAACTTATACTTAACAGATTTTAAAATGTTTTAGTGCTTAAGAGATAAAATTTACACTATTAATTTAAAGGGATATATTTTCATATTTAAATTTTGAAAGATATTTGATTTATATTTGTTATCATTTATTTAAATATCATGACTATCGAAATATTTATATATATATATTATTTAATATTCACTTGCTTTTATCAATTAATTTTTATTAACTATTTATTTTAATTCATCATGGTAAATCAGATTCAGTCAATTATATTTTATTAAGTATAATCTCTACGAGTTCCTTCTCATAATTTTTCTTACTTTCCTTATTTTTTTTTAATACAATTAGCAAAAGGATATGTTGCCGTCTCATATAAGGTTATTTTAAATTATTAGATTCTGCTTTTTGTAATTTATTCTGCGATATCTCTTTTTTGATTTCATTATTCTTCTCTCCCATACTTGAGGATGAAATTTTTGTAAATTCTTGTGAAAATCTTTTAAATAAATGTTTATATTAATTATTTTTTGTAACTACTTTTCTATCCTCAGCAGCTCCTACTTGGGTTCTCTACTATCTTACGGATTAATTTTCTTTTTTATTAATCATTCATTCTCCAAAAAGATTCCTTGTGATTTTTCTATTATCTTACCAAATAATAAGATATTAGCTTAATTATTATTTAACCTTTTTTGCATGGGCAAATTATTTATCATATATTTTTTATATAATAATTTTATTATCTAACGATCTATTTCTTCAACTTCAGAACTACTTTGTCTCATGAACAATTTTTTAGCGTTGTCAATTTTCTTAGTCTAAGAATATTTATATGAACGTTAGCTAAAGACTTTTTCAGATTATTAATATATTTATGCTAATAAAATTGTTATTTAACTATATATAAAGAAAAAATCAGACAAACTCGTATATATATATTCATGTGTTCTAGAGGAAAAGTTATATATATTAAAGGAACTATTTCATAAATGACTTCTTCGCTGATAGTGTGCTGGTCTATTATGTATCTTTAATGTGTGTGCCATTTACGTTATGAACTGAGATTATTATATTCATTGGCTATAAATACATGTTTATTATTAGCGTTTCACAAACTGTGTTACATAGATTATCTTCATACACTATTTTTATTTTAACCTAGGCTATCGAGTTATCTCTAGTTTTAATATATATTATTTGTAGTCAAATATTTCTCTAAATGACTTTTCCATTACATCAGTAACTTGCTTTCTTTGTGAATAGTCTTTTTCTCAATGCAATATTATTATTATCAGTGATAATATCTAGTAGCATTCTTTCGAGTAGTTTGGTTAAACTTCATTTTCTAGGATGTTGTGAAACATCTTTTTGATATACTTTTAATACTGACTTTTTGTCTCAAGGGTCCTTTCTCGCTCACTACTTCTTATCACCTCATGTTCTTTATTATTTTATGGACTTAACTTGATGTTAAAATGATCTTATTATTCAGAATAGCTTATATATTTCATATAGTAGTGATTCGTCTAAAATTTTAATACTCCTGTTATAATTAGATAGATTAATAGATTATATAACATAGATTGCGTATTAAAATTTATTTGTAGTAGCCTATATAGGATATTCACATTAGTAATTTTTCGATATGCATTTCTCTAAAGTTTTTATCTTTTATCCTTCAATCATTGGTGAATTGAATTACAGAACATCCACTTAAGCTATCTTACTATTCCCCGTACTCAAATGGTGGTATGCGGAATCAGGGAGTTGAACGGTTAAGGTGATACTTAATTACATGACAGCACATATACCGGTTAGCGTATATAATTACCTAGAGATAACATATTATATAGAACACATTATAATATGAGGCTTAAAATTAACGTTCCCACCATTAGACAATACTCATGTTCCTAAATCTGCTTAACGAATAAGAGAGTGGAATTTCATGAACAATATACTCTCATAAGCATATACTAACAGTAGCCGTTGACATACTTATATGGGTCTAGATTTTTTATACGATGCGTAATATATAGGACGAGTGTCAGCTATGAACGCTGTCCGTAGTTCACATCTCGTTTCTTCTATTATTATATGTTTTGACATCTTCGAATTTGTTTTAAATTATCATACCTTTTTGTCGCGTTTTGTGAAGTTTATCAGAACTTCAGCAATTATTTCGGTCATCTCACAAGGATGTGTATCATCGGAAGAAAAGACATATCCGAATATAGAACACGGCGCTCAGACTTTCCGGCTCAGCGTAAAAGCACGCCGGTAAATAAATTATACACCTGCTTTATTCTCAACCTATACTTGGGTATTGAATTCTTCAATATTATAGTAATCCTCATGGATATTACTTTATTATAATATGTATTTATTTATATGACTATAATGATGTTCCCTAGGATGTTTGCGCCTGTGTGATGTTATTTAGAATCGCCAATTATTTGATTTATACATTAAGTACCTATCGTAGCCGGTTGCTGAAGTGTTGTACAATATTTGTGGTATCAATATGAAGAGTCCATATTACCTTAACTGTATCTCAACCTACAGTAAACCTTTAAAAAAATGTTGGTTACTTCAAAGGTACATTTAATCAGAAGCATTACGTCCTGAGCTCACATAGACAAGATATAAAATTGAAATTTTATACAGTGAAATGATAAGACATTTGTGTTTGTCCGCACCTCACAAATTGGATCACATCTCAATATCACAGCTCATCGAATAAGGGATGTCCTTATCATTTCTGTCTGCCAATCTTCGTGGCATATTTCTTTCGTTCATATATAGTACTGAGTTGGTTTATGTTTAGTGTACATTTGATAATGATATTTTCATAATTCGGTGACAATCACTCAATTTAGATTCGACCCGTTCATGATACGACTTTTTTTTTTACGGCTCCTTTGATAGATGATATACTGTTTTATAAAACGTAGATTCTAGTGGTTAAGTCAGCAAGGAATACATCATAATTTTATCCGTCAGGTGTGTTTCGCACTTTGACGCAGGGTTACACTCGACGTTACGTGTCAGATTTCCATGTCCATTCGAGCTGCCGTACGTTTCATTCTGTGTAGTAACTTTTTGGATTGTATATTTGATTGCTTGTGCTTGATATTGAGATTTATGGACTTGGTGGGTATACTCTCCTCACGCATCCACGGCTAATTGGAGCTGGCTCACTCAGCCACCGGGGCTGCCATTAAGACTTTATTCTGTAGTTATGCACTGAGGCTGTATCTCAATCCGAGAGGGAAGGCGGAAGATGTGTATTAATGCTTGGAGCCTTACGGTCATATTATTCAGGTCATACACATATCATTGTATAATATCATTATTAATATATTTAATTAACTATAATTATATAATAGCATATTTATACATTATACAATTACTAAAAAGTCTATCGCAGATGTGTTAGTGAATTTAGTTTTAGATTTAGTATTTTACAACCTGTTGATTTTAATTTAAATAACATTTTCGTCGATATCAGTTGTCCTTGACAAACTTGTATTAATCTACACGCATTACCGACAATGTATTGTATTTCATAGGTTAATTTAATGCATTATAATTGATTTTAACTTTTTGATTTCTAATCTGGTATTATAATATGACGTGTCTAGTGATTGTGATAATGAATCTTAGTATCCGTATATGTGGTATATAACGAGTGTTATTAAATGTTACAGTTTTCTTACTATGTTATAATATAAACATGAGTTGGTAGGTTATCGAGATATCGTATTTAGAGAAGTTTTTAATATACATTTATCGATTTCTATTTAGTTATAATTCTATTTATAATAATGATTTTAGTATTATCAACTCTATGTATAATTCACTCTTCAGATATCATATATAAATTACTAGATTTTGACGAATTCATAATTAAATGGTTGTTAGACATTAGCAACAAAGCGTTTAGGTTAATATATATTCATATTGACTTTTATACAACTACATTTATCTGCTTTATACAGTGCCAGGTAAGTGAATTAGCGCTAGGCTTTTAAAACAGTAATTTATGGTTATTTAAATATTTGGGTCATTTTATACTCACTTCTTTTTGAAATGCTTAATTGATTTTAATACAGTAAATCGGTAAATCAAGTGGCTGTACATGAAAGAGAGAGTTTGTGCTATTTTTTGTTTCTAGTGGCTTTTATCACTTGCTTTTAACTCTATGTTTACTTTGTGATGATATTATACTGCATTAAAATACATATATTCTAATTAATCATATTTTGAATGGCGGAAGTTATAAGGCTGTTGTAAATAAATTCTAAGTTGCTAAACACTTTCATAGAGGTTGGCATTTGAAACTCCCATTATTTTTGGGTTGGAGGAATGGTAACACGATAATGGTGATGCGGCGGAATGTAGTTGTTAGTCTCTTTGGGATTTTTAAGGTGAATGATATAGCTTGATATACTTAGATACGGCATCATTATGTTGGATCGGTCTGACTAAATTTTAATGTCGGTCGTTTACAGGACATCATAAGGTAAGTTTAATAATTTATCTTTCTTGTGTTAATTCTTTAATTTTTTATATTTTTGTGTCATATCTCTTCTTTTATTGCATTACTTTTATATATTTATTATTTGGAAAATTATTTTTTGCCAGAAATTTTGAAACTTGTCCCATGAATCCTACATTTTCTAAGGAGAAAAGGGTAGATTTAGCATAAAAAACTTTACGAGACAGGTTTTCTTAAGGAATCTAATTCAAAGGGTCTATTAAGGCTCAGATTGGGTACGCAATTATAACGATAAAGATAAAAGATTGTAGGTGGATTAGTGTGGATTACTTTGTAGAAAGGATACGTGATTGACTTTTTGGTGTATCTTATTAACGTTCTTATTGATCTATAGTTTGTTCATTAGAGAGGGTAGAGCTTACTGCATCTTTTAGGACTACAATTGTTTCGGTTATTATATGGTTCTCTTTGCGTGCTGTTATTGGGTAGATATAGGCAGTGTTTGTTTTATACAAACTTTTTTGTCCTTTTTGTTTATATGTACATTAGTCTAATATTAGGTAATTTTCAGGGCTTATATTATTATGATTAGTTGAATTATAGATAGGAAATTGAGCAATAAATGATATCGAGTTTATGATATAGGCTATTGCACCTGCGGAAAATGAGGCGAATCGTATATATAATAGATAGTGTGTTGTGACGTCTCTTTACCTTATAATGATTTTATTTTTAATATTCTTTACAATATTCTTGTAATTTATTTCGCGTTAATTATAATGTTCAGGTATAAATGTCTTAATTTGAAACATTATTGGTGTAAAGTTATTAATGGAACTTTGGATTTCATGAGGAAGACATACTACAATACGCGTTATGTGAGCTTAGGGACGGTTAATGGTTTGTAGTATGCCAATATTAGTGAATTGATTGTGGATAGTCGGATACTTGTTGTGTTGCTTATCAGTATTATTTTATGTATATCACTTAGATTAAATCCAGTTAAAAGAATACGGCTCTAAAAATATGAATTAGACTAAGATCTGGAATCTTCGACGTATAATATATTATGAGATGTGAGAGCATTTGGAAATCAACGATTCTAATACTCGATAGTGATATTCGATGTGCACTCGTGAGGTTAATGGATCGGACATAACTCGATCTTCTAGAAAGACGAGTATCTCATTTAGGAAGATGAGGTTAGAATAATTGTTATAATAAAGTGCTCTTCTTTACTAGCAGAAATATCTGGCGTGTGTCATTGTACTCTACACAGAGAATTCTTTCTATCGCAAAGCGTGTCGAGCATGCATGAGGTGCTATATATTTTTTATAGTTCTATCACGATGTATGAATCTTGATTTGCATATAGTTATTATTGAATCTTTGTGATTTATTTAGTGTAATTAGGTTATTGCCGAAGTTATAAGCCTCTGAATACATTATGATCATATGTATGAGGATGATCATAGATCATCTCGATCATGATTATGAGATAATATATTAGATAACAATTGACGTAGGTACTTCAGTAGTTCTAATTGGTAAATATGGTTAGATATTGTACATCTAGTTTCTTATGAGGTGTAATACTTATACCTTTTGTGGTTTATTTTGTGATTCAAAAGATTATTATATCTATTTTATTATAGTTGAAGTTATTTCTGGGTTAAGTTATTAATTTTGCCCATTATTATAGATTATTCTTGAGAGTGTTTTGATTTTTACATATGTGCGATTATTTAATCTTGTGTTTTCCAATTATATGGTGTGTACTAAACGTGTGTTACAGTCAAACTTCGTGTGACAGTTAGTTATTCTTCAACTCTCTCTGTTCATAAGCCATAATCTGTTTATTATTATTTTAAGCTACAACCAAAATATCACACACACGAACACACACTCACATTATTTAAATGTTTACAATATCAAAAACCATCACTACCAATACGCGACTAGTTCAATTACTTGACTCGTATTCAGCAACACAACTTCGTACACAACTACTCTCATCATTTTTTTTCATGTAGGTAGTCAATCACACTTTAACACGCAATTATCATTTACTCGCAATCTCGTGCAGTAATACAACTCACACTGTCAATAATTAGAAACCGGCTATGCGTGTTCTACATTTACTCTAGTTCCATGAGAAGAATACAGCTAGTTCCTAGTGTGTTGACATAACAGCTTATAAAATCAAACGTCTAGCTCAAATGAGTCTCTGAAAACAGAATCTAACAATTAAAATTTCCAAAACAAATTTAATAAGAGCCAAGGGTGTGTAGGAGAAGCTATCTTTTCTGGTGCATGGAACAAGTGTTAAGAACCGTATTTTAAACAAACACTATTGGTTGATGGATACCAGGACAAGTTTAAGATACTATAGAGAGGTCACTAGTAATAAGGTACAATTGGTTGGGTTAATAGACTCATCATAAATAAAGAGGAAATCGGATTAACCTAAATTGGTGACCAAGGTCCTTGGATATTTTCACAAAGACTTCTGCCCTCCATCCAGTATTACTGCAAATCGGTGGATGTAGAAATATGTGCCAGAAAGGTGGTACGTCTCAGGTAGCCAACAGTGGCTGGACCAAGTTCTCACAGACATGAATCCTAACTTAGATGATGCTTTTATATATTGGGATGCTCTAACATCACAATCACCTTTACACTATGATGTAACACAAATACATTCAGACCATTATATGAACAAGCACACTCATACCATTAACTACTTGACACAACAGACTCTTATAGACACTTAATACGTCTTATCTTCGTTGGTTCGAGACTATCTCTCGACGATCACATTCAGATTAACTATGTTCAACGAGACTTGAGCATCCTATGGCATTGCAACAATGA
This sequence comes from Trachelipus rathkii, assembly GCA_015478945.1. Classification (NCBI taxonomy): domain Eukaryota; kingdom Metazoa; phylum Arthropoda; class Malacostraca; order Isopoda; family Trachelipodidae; genus Trachelipus; species Trachelipus rathkii. The sequence goes on from JABUQX010050749.1 coordinate 136,195, forward strand.
CGAATGCATAGAAGCAGCACTTGATGATATATCTATGCAAAAGGGTTGGCCATAAAACTGCTTATTTAAACACATCATATCAAATATACAACACCAATCATTATAGTATACATACCCAAGATTAAAGTGTTTTTTATTTATTTTCAGAAAAAACATTATTCATTTATATTTGTATTACCGCTTTAAAGTCTTGAAGATCTTTGAAGATTTTTTGAAAAATCCTAAAAATCTAAATAAGTCACCACGGAAAGCAGTGCACTAAGAGAGAGAGAGAGTAAGTTAATAATACAAACTAAAAGTACATCATCATAAATCCGCATACCACTCTTTTGTTAGTATTTCATAGGTATACCTATCTACACCCTATCTTAATATGAATTTAACTATTCTAGATCTATTGATATAATAATTATAACTGCTGTTAAATGTATTGTCACACAAAGTCTTACAAACTAGAAATTATATATGTATATATAAGTTAACATAAGTATAAATAATGTTTTGGTTTTTAAAGGAAATGATAATAATAAATCATAATGCATATTAATAAGAAGCAGAATCAGATATATAATAACATAAATGACATAAAATATCATTTACTTAAAATAAATAAAGAAACATTTTTATAATGTGAGAACACTAAATCTATACGTCATATATTTGAATAATTTATACTTAATTTTAATACCTCTGAGTTACTTACTATATATCAAGGTTGTTAATCTATGAATAATATATAGTATAGTTTAACTATAGCATAGTTTAACTAGTATAACACTATATTAGTAGACATTAGTAATAGCATTAAAAAATCAAATGCTAGTTATATAACAAGTGAGCAGATTAAACGATATACGTATAAAGTGCACAAAGAATATGTTATTACATATTACAACTATGCCACACTAGTATTTTGTAATAGCTATGTCTATTAACTAACCTATTATTATCTATACTTATCAGATTTTATATATGATTTAACACCTATTATAACTATATTCTATGATTATATTAGAGAGCTACATATTATCGATGATTTAATCGCTATTTGTTAACATTAGTTTTATTAATTCACAAAATATACGTATTTCCAAGCTATAGTGTTTGAGTTTGTGAGACAAACCTGAATATAGTAATACTAAGTGTCACTCAAATACTCTCTATATAGAATTATATGCTGCGCATCGTACAAACTGAGACTAACGTATTGTACTCGACAGACTGTAGTAGATTAATTGTACTGTAATAGCAGGAGGGGATGGGCTAGGTGCAACTCATCCACTCAATCTCTGAAGTAGGATGTAAATTGCTACTTACATCTCACTATCAGTATGGTAGGGTGTCTTATACATCTAGTTGTATTACTTAGCTCTATACTCAACACAGAATTTGACTACACTACACTCACACCTGTTATAAGATAGTGAGACTAATTGTTGTCTGCAAACGAACGCATCACATCACGATTTGAGCACTCATATGTATATACGTATAAAATTTATTTAAATAAAGAAAGATCATATCTTTTGTTTTAGATAAACTACGTAATTTATATGACTACATGTCAACATATAACATACCAAATATTTAATAGTTTCTTAAAGGCGTCTCTAATATATATAAAATCAAGACTTATGTTTTTTTGAGATGAGGAGAAGTAATTTATTAGTTAACCTTTGTTAATGAGGAGCTTAAATTTGTGTTAGATATATATAGAGAGTTTTATATTATAATTAGATAGTGCTACGTTAGAGCTTGTGTTACGATGATAGAAGTACTATGTGTATTAAGAAACATCTAAATTTAAAACACCAATAAGTCTAATGAATGTTTATTTGAAAAAATATTGTATAGTATATATAAAAACTAATATATAATATTGAGATTGATACTGGTAGTTGACGCGATCATCATTGTAAAATGCGAGTATAGGATATCATAATGATTGGTTAGTTGTTAAACATAGCTTCGGAGTATATAGTCGTCGGAGTTGAGTGCTGGCAAATCGACTGCAGGCAGGGAGGAGCCGAAGAAAAAGGGTGGAGTGAATCGAGTGAGAGTCTGAGAGAAGACTGAAGAATGAGGAATGTGAGTTTAGCAGAGGCGAGAGACGCTAAAGAGCGATGTACCATAGCTATGCAGTGTAATACGCGGAGTTGTGGTGGAGGGTCATGTGCGCTGTGGCACCTCCTACACTGGCCAAGCCAATAGATGAAATGAGAGCGCCGCCGACTGACATGTGTATTTGTGAGATGTCACTTTCAATGAACTCATCACGATGGTACACTCATTAGATCAGTTCTCCTGTGACGCAGTGGTGAATAGTGCACGCGTAGGTAGCATAAATAGTGATTGGCTTCATCAATAGAGTCAACGGCGACGAGTTCTCTCTTACTGCTATGAATGCGGAGAGGTCAAGGTAAGAGCCGTGGAGCGTGTTATTCGTTACTGGTCAAGCTAATGAGAGTGGAGTGAGAGGTTCTTATTTAACAGAGTAACCACACTTGGATGATTTGTCTGCGGACCACCTCTGTCGTGTGGCCGTCTGGGTACAGCTGATGGGCACTTTTCAGAGACAGAACCTTAGGCGGTGGGATCAATGCTACTGTCCATGTAGCTTCTGGTAGGAAAAGAAGGATGCCGGTGATTTTATCCCATCACGTACTTATACTGATGATTTATACCAATTATATATAATATGATTCTAAAGTGTTATGTAGTAACAATAATATGAGTCTCGGAGTCAATGTTATGAGCTTCGTATAGATTATGAGCTTTCAGAAGTGTGTTAGATGTTATTTTATTGCGAGTTTAATTTTACTGTAAAATGCGATTTTCAATTTTAATAGACCCGAGTTTAGCTTACCTATATCTATATATATATTATAATGTATAAAAATCTATAATACGATATATATAATTATAAGTAAATATAATATATTATATATATAATAATCAATATAATAACTACATAAATAATAACTATACTTTACACCGCGGGGGGCTGTTAGCTTGGGCGGCGGGCGGCGGGCGGCGGGAATGCGGACACAGATTGCACCAGCTGACGGGGCTCGCATACTGAATAAAACGTCGTTGATGAAATCGAAACATTTTGATGTGACGTAGCACAGCAAGCGTCAAAAAACGCGTAAAACATTTGTTTAGTGACGTAGCTGAGTTATCGAAGGTTAACAGGTGTTAGGACTAATGTTGCTTGACTGTAGGGAACCGTATTTAAGGCCTAAATGGTTAGTGATGAAGGAACTCGACTCTGGCTCTGTCGGCATGTGTATTATAATAGATGTGTCTCCTAACGGTGAATTAAGCTGTCGACCTATACCTTTTTGATGAAGAGGCTAATTGTGAAAGAGTAAGACTAATTGACCGTTATTGCTTGGATTATCCCGGAAGGGCTGTACTGGCGATGAAAATTATAGAGCACAGTATGGAAATGCATCGGAAAAAGTTAAAAAAATTTTATGAAAATTTCATTCAGTTCCACACCATAGTATAATTTAAAACATGTGACTCTTTAACCATGCTGGTAGTAAAATAATTAAGAATCTACAATGAAAATAATAAGACTTTATGTTAGGGAAAGAAGGGCATCAGGTTAGTAGTATGAGATAGGTGTGCATAGATAAAGTGACTTTTAGAGAACTAAAGTGCATATATAAATATATAGGTAAAAAAGATATAAGAACCAACACTTTATTATTTTATGCTAAACCATAATTAAATCATATTAGCCCTAATACAAGGATGCAATTTAAAGGTTAAATGTTGACTCCAGGATAATAAAAGGACGAGGAGGATAGCATCAAGTGTTAATATATAATTAGCTCAAGTGTTAGAAAGAGATATATGATGTGTTCAGAATAAAGAAATTCGAAAAGCATTCGTGAATACGGTATAGATCCTTAAAGCAGGTAGAAGGAATATTATTATTTCACCCCCTTATTGTGAATTGGTCAGATGAACTAAGATAAAAATATCCTTTCCTATATGACCCTCGTATGTGAGTGGTACCGAAGAAAATTAAAAGGTTTTTAATTGATCTAAAGTGAAATTGTTAGAAAAAATATGCACCTGAATAATTGTTCTTTTTAGTAACTAAATAGTTGTGCTATTTTGAGCAGGTGTGTTTTATACTTAATGAACCAGTTTAGCAGGCTACAGCTTAAACTCATTATAACAAAGTCGTATTAGTCATATTAAGATATTAGACTGGTACTCTCAAGGCGAGTGCACTAAGTTTTCTGATTTGTATTAAAAGTGTTTTGATTTTACTGATATATTAGTAGACCAAAATCATATGATACTTACATTGAGAGAATTAAGTTATTAAGTTTCTACTAAAGACTAGGATAAGATAAGAATCTATATTCTATCTAAGATTTCTAAATAAGTAGATATCGTATCGACCGTGAAGGGTCAAAAACGCAAGAGAAAGGAGCACCTGCAAGAACACAGCGACCGTCGGTTAGCGGAACCGACGCATGAACCCGCTCGCGTAATATACTACGCGTCGCGAAAATAATGGAGCGTATTGATATTTCAAGTAAGTGGTTAAGGCATACATCCTAGAGGTTGATATACATTATTGGACACACGTCCATATCAGGTTGTTATGAATTCAATAGTTTTGTGTACTGTATCAAGGAGAGAGACCGTCCGCACCTTATAACATATTTTCAAGCGCATTAGTTTATTTAAAGTCCTGGTAAATCAGTGTTTTACAAACCAAGGGAGATATTCTCGATGTTTGCCGAATGCATACAACAGTGATAATATAAGATGTAATAACTCTTAATCATACTTACGTTATGGTATTGACTTTCTTTTGAAGTATATAGATACTGGATTGACCTAAATGCAGTGGAAAATACACGATAAAGAGAAAATTTAAGTTTGATAACATATGTTCATATGAGGGGAAGTTTAGTTATGCATGTACACTCTGTGTATTAATTATTAATAATAGTAATTGTTTGGATATTTAAATAATGACTTGAAGTGTATATTGTACCATATTTATAACTTTCAAATACATAATAATTATATAAAAAATGTACTATAAACAATTTTATAGCACTACAGATGAGAAATATAACATGATGGTATAATAAGAAAAAGGCTCAGTAAGAAGCAATATTTATAAACAGTGAAAGGCAGTGTAGACAAAAGCGGGAAGATAAGAATGGGAACTTCATATAGCAGTGTGTTAGAAGGTCGGGTACGTAAACTCGCCAGGGTGCTTATGCGATCGAATGAAGGGAGATGATAAGCTATGTTAAGGCATGTACTTAAGTTATTAATACAATCTCCTATAAAGTCATATAAGAATCTTTAAAGGCATACCACATAACGAAGGAACCACTGAGCCTTCGTCAAACAGCCGGAGGACTTTGTTCTATTTACCCGTCAAGGATATACACCTAGTGTGCAAGGAACATAAAACCTATAAAAATGCATCTTTTGACACTCATCTATAGCCATAATAAATATTTTTCAAAACTAAATGAATTCAAGAACATTTACCAGTGAAATGGTTTCAATTTATGCTATACATAAGTAGATGTCAGAAAAATATGTCCAAGTAAGCTAAATAAAAAGAACGTATTTCCATAATAATCAGAAATAGACGGTATAATATTTGAAAAATAACAAAATGATGGTAATGAAAAGTTTGGACAACGTCGTACTACTATACCCGAAGATAGGTTGGTTCGTCGAGATCCCACAAATACCTAAGAAAATCGCCTACATATAGTAGCCAGAAAGGTAGCTTGAGTACTAAAAAGTACGCCAAAAATATATGTTGTTCGCGTAGGGCAGGTAATTGCAATTGAATTGTAGCCTCCAGGCGGGTCTTCATAGACACGTCGTGGTTCTGGCGCTCACTGCCCCGGGGATTCGTCTCGTCTATACGACTGTGACTTGTCGGGCGCTATCATATGTTGCATGATTATTTGAGTAACTTTCTAACGTGATATCTTATATAAACTATAAATTTATTAAGTGATAATAATATTATATAATTAAATTATCTATATATATATATATATATATTATATGTATATATTATAAATATAAATAAATTATTATATATCCTATTTACTAATATATGTAATAATAATAGTTAATTATTTAATTATTATTATATTACTATAATAATATTGAATATATAGGATGTATAATGTAGATAACATAACTAACATCTTATCTTAGTAAAATTATTAAACTACTTTTTTTAATACATATCTAAATCTATATAACTGTTGATGGGCACACGCTATTAACAGT
>JABUQX010050749.1:145000-165000 GCA_015478945.1 Trachelipus rathkii
TTTTAAGAGACTTTTAGTCTATATGTGAGTAAATCTGAACACTCTAGGAATCCTTAGACCTAGAGTTACTTAGTTCTAGCAGACTTTAGACGAAAAAAGAAAGGTAGCAATTTTATCAGAACGTTTCGTGAGCGTTACTGTTCACTTCATTCAGCTTAACATGAATGACATTATTAATTTCTCTAAAATATTACACAATTATTTAAATTAATAATTAAATTATTATATTAAATTTACTGTATACATTTTTTAAAATATTAAATAGTGAATTCACAAAAATCTACTTTTTACCAAAAAAAATTGAAGAACATTAATTTTTATTATTATTCGTTTTATTTATTTTTTTATGTATAAATCTGGAAGAACTACCATCCTAACATTCACATCGTCTACTCACGTTCTTCATTCTATTAATTTGGCATTCTAGGAATAATATTGAAATTCTATAGCAAGTTCTTCAATAGTTAGTCCTTACCACAATCTCCTCCAATTTTGTTAAAATTATCAATATTATTTATATAAAAACTCCCCAAATTAACTTTCTTTTGTGAGTGTCCCTTATTTTTAAAATTGGAGTAGAGTTCAGAGGATTAATTTAATGTCCTGACAGACTTCGGTGGTGGACCAAGGAAGAATTTGTAGACTCCATTTTTGTCATAATCATGCTTCTCTGTTCTTCTCTTAATATAAAATCTATGGTTTCCAAAACGGAACATTTCTTACATCCAGAGCAATTAATTTTATAAATACAAGCCTGTGTATTATTATTATTTATGTTATGTTCTGTGAAAACAACGGAGCGAATGTTTTTGTATTGCTTAGCAGCAATTTGAACATTGTTTGGAAAATACTAAACGACTATTGCATAAGGTTCAGTGGGAAGAACTAGTATATTTTCTTTTTAAATTTTGATTTTGTAGAAATGTAAAAAGGTTTTCTTGACCTTAGAAAAAGCCTTTGAGATAAATTATTTTAGGCAACTTGTTGTTTATATTTCATTGTCAAGAAATTTAGGGCTACATATTTTTAAGGCAAGTGTATGTATGACAAGTGCTTCTTTTTTTATTAACACTATGGTTAGAAAACCAATGAAAGTAAGTATTGCTGCTTGTAGGTTTCCTGTGAACTTTAAACTTGTGTCTTTCCTTATCAGTTTTTATTATCATAATGCCCGAGAAATTAACTTGACTGTTTTCTTCTTCTTCAATATATCTTATCAAAAAAAGTAATATCTGCAGAGAATTCATGAAGAAAAAATCTTTCACATAACTCCATAAAACTATTGCTAAGTGCAGCAGATAATGGTGAACCCATTCTTAAACCATAATATTGATGGAAGTACCCTCAATTGAAGGTAAAGCAAAGTTCAATGAGCGATCTGCACATTAATTGGCACATCACGGGAAATATTCTTTTCTTCTAAGTACAGTTTCATCAAATAAAGGGCAATATCAATATGAACATTTGGAAAAAGTGCTGCTACGTCATACCTCACAAGTTTCTTGTTGATTAAATTTATTTCAAATTTTTATTAATAACCTCTTCTTAATTTTTAACATGGGAAGAAGAAATGGTTCCAACTAAAGGTGACAAAGATTTAGAGATCCACTTTGAGAGTTGGTAGGTCACACTGTTTATATTTGAAATAATAGGTCTGACTGGGACATTCTCTTTATGTAATTTAGGCAGTCCGTAAAAATATGGGAGAGACGGGAGATATGAATTAAATTATTTAATAAGTAAGGGAAAGTCCTTAAGGATAGTCTTAAGAGAGGAATTGAAATACTTTTGAGAATCTTTTAAAGGATTTTTGTTTAATTTAGTATAGGTAGTTCTGTCTCTGAGTAAATTGTTACATTTGGTTATATATTCTTGCTAGTTCATAATGACTGTTTTATTACCTTTACAAAGGTAATTTTTAGGATAAGAATAGAGCTGAAATGAGGTCAAAATAATTGATAAATTCGGATTTAAAGACTATGTTAAAGATATGCATTAAATCATAAATTTTATATATATATATTTATATTATATTATATAATATATTATATATTATAGTTTTTTTTTTATATATATACTTCTTACACTTTATATATATAAAAAATATATATATATATATATATATATATATTATATATATATATATATATATATATATATATATATATATATATATATATATATATATATATATATCTTTTACAAATTAGCAAAGTCAATTATGAATTCAAATATTATATATATAGTTTATGATATATAATATATTATACTAATTTTATATATTATATTATATTATATATATAATTATATATTATATATATATGTAATATATATTCAAAATATATTAAATATATATATATATATATATGCAACAGGCTTGATATATAATGATAATGCTTATATACCGTATCATATAACCTGACCCAACAGTGCCAACTTTAGGAACTCTCCTCTTAACCTATTAATCACTGTTAATCCTAGCAAACCTTATCCTAACCAAAGAGTGCAGCTGGTAAGTGGTAACCTAACAGTATCTAGCAAAACTTAACCTAACCCATTAGTTCTATCCTAAACAACTCTCATAATATTTCAATAGCTGCTAAACTACAGTTTTAAACTACATCTACCACAATATTAAACCAAAATTGATATATGATATTCTTTATAAAAAAGAACTAACCAGTCATTTGTACAAATTTCAGATATAAAACTAAAGTTACCTCTCTGTTGACACATTTTGACTCATCCAATGGCGAATTATGAGTTATCCCAATTTTTAACCATGTTATAAAACGTTGTGACGTCCCGATTATTTTAATTAATGACGTCATATCAGGATATATCGTTCATTCTTTACACAAGACTATAAATTTCTATGACATCCTATGAGTAGGCTAGCCTACCTGTTGTTTACGAACATGAACCGTGATTAACGGAATGTGTTTGTAATAAAAAATATTTTTCATTTGATAGCATTAAAATTAATATGATGATATTCTATTATTAAATGCATTGTGATTGGATAACCTCTTAACCAATCAAGTGGAACCACCATCACCAAATGTATTAATATGTATTAGTCGATTAAAATTCGAAAATTACTCAGGAATGCAATATGACTTAAAGTATTTCAATTTAATAATTAATAGATATTAATATCGATATCACTCGATATTTGTAAAAAAAAAACTATAGATATATGTCAGAACACTCCTTAAAATGTGCCAATGTACTACCTATATCTAGGTATGTTATGTACTTCATTGGGTTACCAGTTCTCTTTCTTTTAAAGGTTATTTTAACATATTTTTCGGTAATAGTTGAGATTAGCATTATCTGACGAAATATCGATATTTTTTCCTATAATTAGTTTTTTTTTTAAATATCTTTCGTCCCCATGTAATAGGACTAAAAAATCGTGTCAAACCTCTCTCATATATAAATATATTTCCTCTATCGAATTTTTTTTATGTTTAGGGGGACGCTGGGGTACGTAAGCCTAAGATCCGCAATTTTTTTTGGAATAATTATACATCATTCGAAGAGGAAAGAGTTTCTCTACAATATTTATTTCGATGACACATGAAAAAATGTTTAGATTTTGTGTAATTTCTTCCCAAAAATATGAATCAGCATTTTAATCAGCTATTTTTAACAGTGAATTTCTCCTGAACTACTCAAAAGATTTTTGCAAGTGGATTTCACTAAAAAACTTGCCATAAGAATATGTTTTTGAATAAATGAAAAGCAAAATTTTATAGCGAATTTTTTTTTTTTTTTTTTTTTTGGTTAAATCTCAAATTTTTTTTTCTCCATAAAAATTAAAAGTTATCGAATATATCGATGTATCAATGTTTACAGATATTTTACGCATCAAAATGTTGATACAATGTATAGAAATTGAAAAAAAAAAGAAAGTATAAAAAGAAAGTTGAGTTTTGGGTGCTAAAGAAAATAGAGTTGAAGTAAAAAAAAAAATTTTTTTTTTAGTAAAATAGTCAAGAAGTTTGAACTGTGAGCAGCAGCAAAACATTTGGTATGCAACAATTTTTTATAAAAAAAAAAAATGTGTATTTGCAATTTTTAACTTTGTAAATTTAACTATCATTCAGAGAATAGTAAAAAAGTTTACATCTTACAATTTTTTTTGAATTTTTCTTTTTTTTTCTTGTTTTTGCAACTAAAAAAAGAAAATTATTATCATTTCTTTTATTATAATCCGATCTATCAGCGTTTTTTTTTTGGAATGTATAATTGAAAGGATACACATATTTGTGTTAAAATAAAATTAAATTTTGTATCAACACTTTGCCACAGAATGATAGAAACGTATAAATTTTAAAAGTTTTCCCGCGAGTAGCAGCAAAACCCAAGGGGTACAGAAAATTTATCTAATAAAATATGTGAATCTCTCCCGTTATAAAGGCTATAAAAGTTTCATACTTATCAGATGGATAATAAAAATGTTGCAATGACACAAATCATTAAAAAAAATTTTTTTTGGCCACTATTCGATTTATGAACAACTTGTAAGTGATTATTATTGACGATAGATTTTGAAATTTTCAGAGCATATTAATTGGGGAATACTGATTTTTGTTAGAGAAAAATTTTATCCAATAATTTTGTCGCTGCTCATGGGAAACATTTTAAAAGTTTTCAAAGGTTTTCTCGCGATCAGATCAGCGGCAAAACTGTTGGCATACAAAATATTAATATAAATAAAAAATATTTAGATTTGTATTGGAAATAGGTTGTGAAAGTTTCATTGCAATCGAATAAATATTAAAAAGTTACATGCCCTAAAGTTTCTAATTTTTTAATTTTTTATTTATTTTTATTTTTTGCTACAAAACCCTTTCATGATAATTTTTTTTTTTTTGTTCTATTAAAAACGAAACTTTCAGGTCATATACTATAGGCAAAGTTTCAACATTTTTTGTTTTAGATAGATTGTTTTGGTAAACTCAGGGGTTTGTTTCGGCTGGCATATGGGGAAACTTTTGAAAATTTGAAAAATTTTCCCGTTAAAGAGCAAATCCGTTTTCCATACAAAAAATTTATTTAACAAAAATATGTATTCTTTTCCCAAAGTTAAAATTGAAAAGTTTCATGCGAATCGCATGAATAATAAAAAAGGTTTATCGTGATTTTTCCTTTATGATTGCAAAATTGAACACCCCCCCTGTATCCCCCTGTAATTGTGAATAAAATTTTATGCTATTGAAATACCCACAAATTGAAAAGAGGCATTCATTCTACACTGAAGTGTTAAAACTAAAAATGCATGGGATTGATGATATACCCGTTTCAAAAGTTAGGAAACCCTACGAACAGCGTCCCCTTAAATTCGGTTTAGGATCCATTTAGTTTAGGTTATGATAAACTTTGTTAAGTATACACAGAAATCTGTGTCTACTTAAATCCGGTTATCATAACTTCGCATTTTTGAACTGACCAAGAAATAATATATTAAAACACCGAATAACGTTTCCTTAATAGATATATCGTAATTGTTGCAATTTTTTATTAACAACATGTGGCAGAGTTTCTTCATACCCATTTCAAAATATTGATTAGTTTTAAAAAAATATCGATATTTTTAGATTACCCTAAACTCAACTATTACCTATTTTTCTAGTTGCCTATCCCATAAGTTTTATTTTCCCAGTTCTTTACGTACCGCCATCAAGTAACATGTTAGGAGGGATTTTAAAATTTTATTATAGATATAATTAAAATAAGAGTACTTCAATCCAATATTATAATTTTCGGATCATTTTGTGTGTTTGTGTGTACTTTTTCGTTGCCAAATTCACCACCAAAAAGTAAAACTAAATAATATGGTTTTGTATATAGCAAAAGTTTATTTTTATAAACACAAAATTTTTAGTATTTATCGTGGTAAGATATTTTTTAAGGAAAAATGCCTAATATTTTTTATAAAATTTATTTAATTACTTATGTTCGAAAGCGCAGTAAAGAGGAGGATGCCAACTAAGAAGGAGATGAGATATTTGATTGATATGAACCAATCACAATGTTGCTTACATTTCGAAGTAGTCAAATGAAGGTGTGGCTTTCAGAAAATAGCCGTTGACAATTTTGAATTTTTAAGAGAATATCCGCAATTTGTCCGATAATTTCCCTATCTATCTGACCTACTGTATGCTGGTATATTTATACTAGAGTATGATATTCAGTTAAAGCATAATATTAGGTTATTCGCTACTTATTGAATATCGGAACATGCTTGTTGCCTATGAAATGAGAAATGAATTAAGTAATGATCAAAATTCATTAGAAAAGAAGAAGAAGAGTTACAATTATAACGGTATAGGAATTATCATTCCTATCTGTTACATGTTATAGTATCCAAAGAATTGTAGGTGTTTTAATCACTTCAAAAACTCTGAAATAAAAATAAAAACAGTTTTAAAATTAATAAAGCTAAATTCTAAAACTAAAACGTCATTGATAGCTTTTTTTTTATTATCATTCTTAAATTAAGTCACTGAACTTTATTTCAAATTGTTAAATTGGATTTATTATTTTTAAAATGAGTTCAATGAAAATATTAAGAATATTTTCCGTATTGCTCTTTAGGTGACGTCTCCAAACTATTTACAACCCTCAAATTGGAAATTGAAAAATTTCTCAAGATAGTAGAGCGAATGAGTCACGAAACAAAGGGTCAGGGTTCCACCCCTATGCCTGATCCTAGGTATCCATTACCTAGAGTAGCTCACCTATCTAGAATAAGACAATGCCTTGATGTCTATTTTAATTAAAAGAAAGATATCAATTTATTTAACTGATTGACATATATAAACAAATGTTAAGAAATGACTGTAATATTTCTTTATTTTGAACATTTATTATAAAAATAATAATAAAAAATTCTTTCTTTTTTTTTCTTTCACAGGTTTTGTAAATGAATCGAAGAAAGAATTTTTTTTTTCACCTCAAATTTGGGAGAAAATCTTTACTAAAATTCTAGGTAAAAATCTCTAGCAAAAAATGGGAGCTTCTTATCCCTTTCGCTTAATATTCATTTTGCTTATTTTCTCTTATCTATGAATATTTCATCCTTATTTTGCTTAATTCAATTTTAGAAGAAAAATACCAAAAGTATGAAAACTTATCTGATTAATTTTAAATTTCAATATTTTTCTTGTTAATGATTTATATATTATATATATTATATATATATATATATAATATATATATTCATATATATATATATATACTATATATATATTATATATATATATATATATATATAATATATATATATATTATTATATATATATATATATATTGTATATATATATATATTATATATATTATATATATATATAGTAATTGCTTAAAATGTGATTTTAAAGAGTTTTTAAGGGGGTTTGAAATTGTTCAAATAGGTTAGTTGAGCTTTAAAAGTTGGAGAAAATTGAATTTTCAAAGACAAACTCACAACTCTTTGATACGTTAAATGATATCATATATTTGTATGCATAAAATAATAGTTTATATAATTGATGCTAATATAACATTTATTTATATTATATAATAATATAGCGTTTATTTTATGATATATTTCTTTTTATATACTGTTAGTATTGTACTGTTTAGAGAATAAGTTTTAGAAATGCTTCTTAAAATAAGTAAGCTAACCTTTTGCATTTAGAGAAAACCAAACCAAAGAAAATAAGTTGTAGGGAGAATTCATTTTGGAATAAAGAATGCATTTATTATATCTTGTATTTAAGGTATTTTTTACTACAATATATTATTAAATTATGAAATTTATATTGTAATATATTCTTTTACATCATTTTCTATCATATTTTGTATCTTATTTATGTAAATAACTTGTATTTTGGTACAAATATAAATTCTTGTTTTTGGCGCGAATTCTTAGTTTTAGTGCGTTTTTCAAAATAAAAATTGTTATTTTGAGTGTGAAAGAAACTGAATTTGACTGCAGGTCAGTGAGACGCTTATGTATAATAAAAATTATTAAAATATTATTACGCATAACTCTAGGTCAGCGAATGGTTTGAATATAGTAGAGCACAAGTTTAACAAAATATCAATCAATCAACCAAAAACTGTTTTTATTCCTTATATTAAAGAGATAACTGTAAAAAGGGTTAGCGACTTATGTTGATGGTTTACTAGCCGCGAGTAGTCCAACTTAGGTGAAAGAAGGCGACCCCACCACAGAAAGCTTCAAGGAGCTAGTACCTCTTCTACTTAGATTCTGCAAGGTAAACCGGGGTTTTTACGTGGAACGCGAAAATAACTACAACTCGTGAAGTGATGGAAGGAGTAAAACAAATAACTCCTAGCACTCTTGCCACTTCACATTGGTGACCCTGGAGTTGAACATGCTCTCCAGCAGCAGTTCCTCTCTTAAGGTGATGCAAGCAGAAGTATCGCTCCTACAGTGACACAAACAGAAGTCCTTCTCCTACGGTGAAGCAAGCAGAAGATCACCCTCTCAAGACTTCAAGAAGAATAATTCTCTCTCTCTGAAGAAGATGCCTTCTGACGATGAACAACCGCAGCCCCCAGTAGAAGAAGGTGAGACCATCACCGGGATCAAGGTAAAACCTTCCGTGTTTTCCGAGACTTCCGTTCCAGCCTGGTTCAGAGTCTTAGAAGTAGAGTTTCACCTTGAAAAAATTACTTCGGAAAAAACAAAATACTTCCACTCTTTCTCCCAGCTCCCAACATATGTCCTGGATCGTATCTCCTCTGCAGAACTCGATTATCAAGCGTTCACTCCGCTGAAGTCAGCAGTCATTACCATCTACGAAAGAATAAGACTAAATTATTCAACGAATTTATGTCTAAGCAAGCTTACAGTGGCATGCCTTCCCTTCACCTACGAGAAATGATTCGTTATGGTTCCAAATTGAGGATTTGAGAAGACATCATCCGAATGCAGTTTTTGAAGACTCTTCCAACCAACATTCGACCAACTGTAGCGGAACAAACAGCACTTAGTCTTGAACAACTTCGTGAACTAGCAAATGATCTAGTGGTTTTGGTATCGTCCGCTAATGTCATGGCAGTGGCCACAGCAACGACTACACAAGCAACTGCTTCAACAGCAGCAGCTGCAGCAACAACGACAACATCGGCTACAGGAACACCTGTGGGACTGCGTCCATACAGTCAAAATCAAAGACTTCATGTCTGCTGTGCTCACATTTACTTCGCCCAAAAGGCAAGGACATGCAGGAAGTGGTGCAAGTGACCTGATAAAACTAATGTTCAGGTGCAGCTCTCGTCTCGACCCTCTTCTAGAGTTTCTTCTCCTGCCCCAAAGGAAAACTAGAAGAGCGAGCTGATTGCTGCGCTATAATCAGTTCGCAACTTGCTATCAATGTCACAATATTCGACCCAAATGCTCTCTTCCTCTTAGACACCGGCGCTTCCATTTCAAGTCTACCTTCGATGGTAACCATCATGTTCCTATTTATACATAACGTCAATTGTTTCGCAGCCAATGGCTTGCCTATCATGTGTCATGGAAAAAAGCGACATATATAACAAGCAAGAATGTTCGTCGAGAATTTAATTGAACTTTCATAGTAGCTGATATCTCAATGCCAATTTTGGGTTTGGATTTTCTACATCATTACAACTTAGTCATCGATTGTGGGAAGATAACTCTACAAGATACTAATGCTTCTCTTCTGGCACCTCTTCAAGTCTCTTCCAAAGAAGCTCCTTCATTATAAATCAACGCTAACATTGAAGACTCTTTGCTTCAGGAGTTTCTTGTTAAAATTTCTTGAGACATCAAATTTTTATCAAAAAGACCTGTTCAGCTACTAGAGACTGGTGATTCTCCTCCAGTATTTGTAAGACCTCGCCGTCTTCCTGAAGATAAACTAAAAGCATCAAAAGTAGAATTCGACACTCTCTTGAAGAATGGAATCTCTGACCTTCCAAGTATTCTTGGGCTTCTCGCTCTATCTGGTGCTAGAGAAAACTCCAGGAACTTGAAGGCCTTGTGGTGATTACAGATCTTTAAATGCAATAACAAAGTTTCTCACGTCTGCATGGATCAGCAATCTTCAGCAAAATTGACCTTCAGAGGGCATACCATCAAATTCGAATACGACTGGAGGACATTGACAAGACTGCCATTACAACTCCTTTCGACCTGTTTTAATATGGTTTTAAAAATGCTGGCCTTAATTTCAATGCATAATGGATTCCATTTTAGACATCTCCATTTATTTACATCTATCTTGATGAATTCGTGATTTTTTGATCAACTAGAGAACAGCATCAAGAATATCTCAGGGCAGTTTTCAAGCTCCTTCAAGAAAATTCTTTCGAAATATCCTTAGAAATATGTGAATATCATATTTCTTCAGATGGAATTTCTCCTCTTTCAGAAAAGATATCCGAAACTTCCAAGTACCCGCTTCCTCGAGATTCAGCAGCTCTTAGAAGATTCTTGGGAAGGATTGGATACTACCGACGTTCATTCCTTGTTTTGCAAAACTCGTCTTTCCTTTATCAGAAAAAGCAAAATATCATCCAAAAGATAAGCCTCTTAGGCGGACCACACAAGAAGAGCTTTCATTGAAATCAACTCCAAAATGCTTCAACTCTCCCATTTTCTTTACCGGATATAACCCATCTTCAACTTATAACGGATATTGGCCAGACCTTTATAGAAGCAACCCTTCATTAGATGGTCGATGCACAGCCAGTTCCTATAGATTTCTTCAGTAAAAAGCAACACAAATATTCAACTTTCGACCGTGAACTTCTAGCTACCTATTATTCTGTTCTTCATTTCAAACATATGTTGGAAGTAAGTAATGTCATCTTGTGCACTGATCACAAATCTTTCGTTTCAGCTTTCAACAATAGGAATCAAGCAGAGAGTGACCGGCAACAACGTCATCTTTCTGTTTTAAGGGGAAGGTCCAATTATTGCTTCGGGCTGAGCCCAATTTTCAATCCCCCTAAAATTGGACATAAAATTCGGAATTTTCAGCTGATTTTGACCATATAAACTCCAAACTGTAGCTTTTTTAACCTCTAAAACGTCGTATTCGAGTGTTTTCTGTGTCTGCAGTCACTGTTTTGGTATTTTCAATTTTCAATTTTTTAAAATTATGTTTTTGACATTTGTCAAAGCTCCACCTAAACTATTTTTCGAAAGGACTTCAAACTTGAAAAATACAAAGATTGGACTATTATCTAAAAAGGGTGCAACGGAATTTTGATATATCAATTTGCCCCATATCTGAGACAATCTCGGTCGATTTGATCAAAACCTAGTATTTTTGGGTTTTCAAAAATTGAAAAATTGGGATATTTTTTTTCTGTTTATCCTATCTGCATGAAATTTTCAGAACATTTTTAGTCGGGGAGATGCACATTTCTTACTTAGATAATTTCTTTGTATATGCAGTAGTTTTGGATTTTTTCTTTGAACAAATTTTTTCAAAAAAAAATTGGATTTTTAAAATTTTCTTTTTGAGTATACAAAAATTATCTTAGTAAAAGGTGTTCTGCCGCGCTATAGCACCTTGAAAATGTTGATGTTGTATTGGATAAAATAAAAAAATATATCAATATTTCACTTTTTCAAAAATTTAATCGTTCGAAAATGTGAAATATTGATACATTTTTTCTAATTATCCTATCAACATCAACATTTTCAGGGCTTGTAATAAGTCGGGCGAGATACATTTTTTTTACTTCGATAATTTTTTTGGTATACTCAAAAACAATTTTTTTTTAAATTTCCCAAAAAAATTTTTTTGAAAATTTGTTACAAGAAACTCCAAAACAAAACTGCATATACAAAGAAATTATCTAAGTAAGAAATGTGCATCTCCCACGACTACAGATGTCCTGAAAATTTCATGCAGATCGAATAAACAGGAAAAAAATATCTCAATTTTTCAATTTGAAAACCCAAAAATAGTAAGTTTTGAAAATCGACCATTGCTCAGATATGGGGTCAAATATCAAAATTCCGTTCTATACTTTTTAGATAATAAATGAGAAGATTAATTAATTTCCAATGTAATAGATCATTGATAAAAATAGTTTAGGATTTTAAAATTCAACAAATGTCAAAAACATAGATTTTCAAAAATTGAAAATACAAAAATGACTAAGACACAGAAAAAAACTGCAAAATGACGACGTTTAAGAGGTAAAAAAAAATTACAGTTTGGTTTTATATAGACTCCCACTTGTCTAAAATTTACGAATTTTATGTCATTTTTATTCGGGGGGGGGGGAAATTGTTTTGGCTTGAGAGTGAAGCAACAATGGACCACTCCTTAACAGAATGTTCTTCAATGACCTACCTTGAGGTGGCAAGAAAAGCATTGTGCACTGATGCTTATATCACCTGAATATCTCGGTGACAGATAGAATTGCTTGATTTCCTGCTATCACACTCGTTT
This sequence comes from Trachelipus rathkii, assembly GCA_015478945.1. Lineage (NCBI taxonomy): Eukaryota > Metazoa > Arthropoda > Malacostraca > Isopoda > Trachelipodidae > Trachelipus > Trachelipus rathkii. The sequence goes on from JABUQX010050749.1 coordinate 157,459, forward strand.
TCAATTAACGGAATGAAGAAACTATACTTTTCTGCCCCCGTCTTCATTCTTACCCTCTACAAGATAATCTTCAAGTATGGTGTGATACCTCTTCAGCTTTTCCAAGACCATTTTTGCCAAAACCTTGCCATGAACAGATCTTCAGCAATTTCCATCACATGTCTCATCCTGGAATTAGAGCTTCTCTTCGTGTCTTATCAAAACTAGGTATTTCTGGCCTAATATGGATCGTGCATCAGAATTTGGGTCGCTCTTTGTCAACAGTCCACTTTTAAAAATCTCAACGACACACTAAACTACATATTGCTCCCATAAAAATCCCATCACAAAGATTTGAAACAGTGAATATCGACATCGTTAGACCATTACTTCCATCCTCTTTTACCGATACTTCGACTCCAGTCTTCAGATATTTGCTCACGTGCATCGACAAGAACACTAAGTGGACAGAAGCAATTCCTCTAGTGAATACGACTTCAAAATCTGTCGCATTTGCCTTCATACAATGGATATTAAGATTTGGAATTCCCAGCAGATAAAGGATCTCAGTTTGAAGGGGAATTTTTCACTGAGCTTTTAAATTGGATTGGATTTCACAGACTCCGGACAAGCGCTTACCACCCTTCAGGAAATGGTCAAATCGAAAGATTTCATCGATCTCTGAAGATTGCTATCATGCCGCGGGAAGAAAACTGGTTACTCTCTCTTCCAGTCATCATGCTAAGTCTTCGTTGCATTTCTGATGACTCCGGATTCTCTCCTTTTCAAGCAGTAACCGGAAAAACACCTCTTTGTCCTTTAGAACTTCTTCACGCACCTAAAAACAGATATTATTGCAACGATTTTCTGAGAAAATTTATGGCTCGCATGAAACAACTGGATTTTCGACAGCTACCACCTCTTCATCCATCCAGTGCTACATCATACATTCATGAATGCCGAACTTCAAACCTTTACCCATGTCTTTCTTAGAGTCGATCGCAATCGGAAGAGTCTGGAAGCACCTTATTCTGGCCCTTGCAAGGTTCTTCAACGGTTGGGACGATGATACAATGATGGACGGACGGATGTCGTTTCGATTAGTTGTTTGAAGCCTGTGGTACTCCCTTCGCCTTCGCAGATGGTTTCCCAGCCAGCTGGTGATACGCCTTTGCAGATCCGTCATCAGCAGGCTGGTAATTCGCTCTCGCAGATGGTTCCTCAATCGGAACATGATTCGCCTTCTCAGACGGTCACGTCATCTACTGGACAGCAGGAACATACAATAGTGTCTAGACGCAACCCAATGCGTAGGGTACGTTTCCAGTGATTAATGAAGGGAATTTGATTTAAATTGGTAATTAAATTGCTCCGCTTTTAGGACGCGAAGTGTATGTAGTAATTGTTTAAAATGTGATTTTAAAAACTTTTTTTTAAACGTTTGAAATTGCTCAAATAGGTTAGTTGAGCTTTAAAAGTTAGAGTAAATAGGATTTTCAAGGACAACCTCAAAACTCTTTGATACGTTAAATAGATTTCGTATTTTGTTATACTTAAAATATAGTTTATATAATTGATGTTAAATATAACATTTATTTATAGGATGTGATTATATAACATCTATTTTATTATATAATGTTTCTTTTCATATACTTTTATTATTGAACTGTTTAGAGAATAAGTTTTAAAAATTGCTTATAGAAATAAGTAAGCTAACCTTTTGCATTTAGAAGAAAACTGACCTAAAGAAAAAAAAGTTGCAGAGAGAACACTTTTTCTCAAATCATTTTGAAATAAAGAACGCATTTATTATATCTTATGTTTGAGGTATTTTTTATTGCAATATATTATTAAATTATGAAATTTATATTGTAATATCTCTTTTACATCATTTTGTATCTTATTTATGTAAACAACTTGTATTTGGGTACAAATATAATTTCTTGTTTTAAACTCGAAATAAAAATAAAAATCGAAACTTTGAGTGTGAAAGAAACTGGATTTCGATGCAGATCAGAGAGACGTTTATGTATAATGAAAAATTAACTTCATAATTAATTATTACGTCGCTTTAGTTTAACCTCCAATAAACAGCTACGAGGTTCCTAGCGAATCGGTTTAAATATATTATAGTAGAAAACCTTTTTTTTAAATAATCACAAACTATTGTTCATTCCTATTTAAGAGATAATATAAAAAGGGTTAACATTTTCCGAACTTATGTTGATAGATTTACAGTATTCACAAGTAACTAGCCGAGAGTTAGGCCCAGACTACGGCGATAAGATCATAATCAGAGAAGGCTGGTACCCTAGAACCAGAAACATACCAGAGAAGCCATATCAAGAAGTTAGTATGTTCTACACTTATTTTTTCTGCTAGGTTAACTTAAACCGGGGTTATTTAAGTGGAACCCGGAAAAGACCTTCGACACTATTTGTTTGAAGTGGATGGAAGAAGAGAAAGAAATAACTCCCGCACTATCCTGCCTCATTATATATATCTATTACTACAACTACAAATATAAATATGACTTTTATATAGTATTAACTCGCTATGACATTTTAATCATACACTCAATACATACAGCAATTCCAATAAACCCACCATTATAAAGTATACTGATATATTATTATATACCTAGATACTAATCTATAAGATATATATATATATCCTCTCATATAAAGTTTATTATTATTATATATAATAAATAATTCTTAACACTGAATTGTTCAAATAATAAATAGAAATTCATTATTGTAACCTTATATATATAATATATATATATTTAATGACTCAGAACTCCTATGCACTCTCTCTTGGGATCAGGCCTTTTCGAACATATTGCGACTCTGTTACAGCCTTCTTCAAAAGCAACTTCAATACACTACTCCTAATCACTCCAACTCTAAACCTCTACTTATACAACTCCCATCAAGATCAATAACACATTCTGAAACCAAGACCTATTAACAATCAATTCCTATAACGAAAAAGAAGTTACTGTGGTAGACATGTACTACGCATGCATTCGTTATTATTACGCTTTCATTATGTGAAAGCTAATACGAATATCACCAAACATCTGATATATGGTATGATACAGCAAGATGTGTGGGTGATTCCTGCTACATTCTTAAAGAGTTTGAAAATTTTTGTAGTTTTGAAGTAGATGATTAAACCGATTTTTTATTGCTTTCATAGGATTTCATTATATTAAAGAAGGTGTTGCGAAAAGATTTTGTTTGGAATTATGAGGCCTATTAAAGAAGTTTGACAAGTTATTAACTAAACTATATTATTAACTAAGTTATTAACTGCACATTAACTGAACTATAATCTGAGATGTTCCTATCATAAATTATGCTTTATTCAATTTTGGTTTTAACAATTTAATAATTCATCTTTCTATAAACTTTGTTGATAATAATCTTTCTGGCAAATAAAAACGACGTTGATCTGGCCGACTAATTTATTTCCTCTTTCTGGTGAATTATAACGATTGCGAAATGTCTCAATTTCCTCGTGCAGAATAGTAGAATAGGAAAACTTCAAAATAAATTAACAGAATACACATTAAAGAAACTATGTTATCTAGTGTATGATATCAAAACAATTCTGTTCTAAAAACTATTGGGAATATTTTTATCATTTAATGCAACCAAAGCTCAAGACATAAGCTCAATCATTAATGTCTCTGGAATAATAAGCGAAGTGAAATTATGAAAGATTCTTGATTTTTCTATATATGAATTTTCTTCAACTTTTAGTAGCCATTGTTCAGATACAGTCAACATTTATGGCATGTTTATCCTATTCCTAAACTTGATTTAGCATTTTTCCTTAAAATTAAGCCTACAGATCTGCTTTTATTTTGAGCTTATTTACTATTTTTGTATCTCTCTGCTTATGTAATAATGACAATAATAATTACAATGCCTTGAAGATGTTTGCAGTGGTGACATTCAAAGATGTTTGCTGAAGTGACATTCAAAGCACATATGGTACACAATCTCCATTCTTCATTAATACATGCAACATTCGTGGTCTTTAATCTAATTTCCAACTCTTTTTTTTCTTTTGGACTCTACCTTTTATTCTTTTATTCTTGGATTAAAATTCAGGTCTCTGAACGCTCCGATAGCAACCCTATTTTGCCATCCCTTACTGTCTTTATCCTCAATTTTTATCCACAGGAGGATATTGCGATTATGTGAACAACAATATTATCTGTCCGTGTGTTTCTAATTTGGGATTTTCTGAATTTTTTGCTATAAGACTTAAGCGTTCTTGACAATCTTCGACTAGATTCATTTTTTTTAATCAAAAAGTTCGTACCTCGCGGGCATAGCCCTATTCTTTATATATCTCCTAACTCTGCCTAAATTATGACTATCCTAAAATAGAGAAAATTCTCTCGTCTTCTCACTTTCTTGAAATATTAACTTTGGCCGATTTCAATGTTCATCAACGAAAGTTTCTTTCCTTTAGTGTTCAAGATTCAGGTCGTGATCTTACCATTTTTTCATTCACAATAACCTTGGACAGATTGCAGCTCCAAATTCGTATCCTTAATCGTCTTGGAGATGAACTCAAAATACTAGAACTTTTCCTAGCTTCAAAAACCTTTTCATTATAATGTCAAACTCCTACATTGAACTTAACATACTAGAACTTTTCCTGGCTTCAAAACCTTTTCTTTATAATGTCAAACTCCTACCTTGAACTCAACATACTAGAACTTTTCATGGCTTCAAAACCTTTTCCTTATAAGGTCATTCTTTCTACTTTGAACTCAACATACTAGAACTTTTCCTAGCTTCAAAACCTTTTCCTTATAATGTCACCCTTTCTACCTTCAACTCAACATACTAGAACTTTTTCTAGCTTTAAAACCTTTTCCTTGTATTGCAAAACTCTTTCTACCTTTTAATTATTTTAATCACCTTCTTATTTATGTATATTGTTCTATCCCTTTCAGTCTTTTACAGGAAGCCGTTCGGGGAGCTCATGTTTGTGGGATTTCGGTGCTACAAACTGGTCAGACTTCCTTAATTTTCATTAGAATGGTTACTGTGTTGATTTGGGTCTCCCTCGGAGTGTGCAGAACGCATAATCAAGGTGATTATCTCTGTCATAGATTCCTTTTATTTTCAATTCATCTAAAATCTCATAAAACTTTCTTTAATTTTGCTTGCTCTCTCATTATTTGTCACCAGGAATCTGCTTTCATTAATAACAGTTGTCCTCAAACTCAAGGAATTCATGCTCCTTATATTTTATCCAGGAATACATTTTGACGGAAATGTTAATTCTAGTTTTTGTTTCATCCAACTTCCCACCTTTAATTTCTTCTGAAAGCACCACTGCTTTTATTGAATTCTTTGTTTCTTATTCAACCTTAAACGTTTCTGGAACAATACCATCTCCATCCCCTCTAGCTCATTTAAGCCAAATATTGTAATTTCATCTCAAGATCTGATTCTTCTCTCTCTCTCTCTCTCTCTCTTTCTCTCTCTCTCTCTCTCTCTCTCTCTCTCTCTCTCTCTCTCTCTCTCTCTCTCTCTCTCTCTCTCTCTCTCTCTAACCCTATAATCGTATACTACACTCAACACTATTTTCCTCAATAATGCAAATATCAATTTCATTTTGTGTTTCTTCTTTCTTACAACTTCAGCTTCTTTCATATTGATTATATATCTTAATTCAATCTTCAAATATTAAAGTTACTATTTTTACTTTAATTGCTATTTTAGCTTCTTTTATATTTTTGTTCCTTCAAATTCTATATCAATGTCGCAAAATGTATCAACAAAAATTTTCAATTTTAGCTTTTCTTTCCTATTTGGATATAAAAAAAAGCAAAAATTATTATATATAAAATGGATCTCTTTACAAATTTTATTGAATTGCGCAAAATACTTTTGCAAGAAGGGAACTTCATCTAACGTATATTTTATTCCACACTCTAAAATCTTTGTTGTTTGTAAATGCTCTAGAAGTGAAAATCTTTCACCTATAGAAATAAGTTGTTTGGAAATAGTTTAATTGCCCTTAATAATGCCAATGTTGCCATCTACATTTCTCAAGAGAAAAAAAGTAGTTAGTAGGAATCGTATTTAAGATAAGAATATTTAGGGTAAGAATCAAATTATTACTATTTTACCTTCATCAAGCAATAGGACATCTTTTGTCCTAGAAAAGCAAACTCTTATTTTTATCTTTTGCCTTTCTCCTTTAAATGTAAGCATTTGTGCGTTTATAAATGAATATTCCACCTTCGTATATTTCGAAGGTTTCCTAGTGCAAATAAATGTTCCGCAAATCCTATCAGGATCTTTCCTTCCAAATCTAACTTACTAGTTTGAGCACTATAACCGCTTCAATAGCAAATTTAAATAGAAACTCATCTTCAATTGTTTGCGAATAAAAACCAAATATCCAACTAAAGTCAACAAGCTTACGCAGGTTTGTCCTATCATGTTAGGTACTAACTCTTATCTACATTTAGATATTTATCTTTCCTGTTATCTAATCCTTTACCCCCTTTTAAGATAATCTTATGTGTGATTAATTATTCATGCCCCTAACATGTTTTCCATTGGCTCAAAAAAGAACGAATAAAGATCTATTCAAAAAAAGTAACCTTTTAGGAAATAAGCACCAGACTTGACGAGTTAAAACCACCCAATGACAATTTTTATATATTTTTTCTGAAATAAGACCGAATGATAAATTTTGGTAGAGTACCCCTAATATTTGTTAAATATACAGACTGTCCCTTTAACAGGTGTACAAAATGAATGGGTACCCTTACGAGCGATTTATATTAAATAACATAAGCCGAAAAAGGTGTCGTGTGGGAGCTATGGGCATAGAAAATCATATATAGTAGTTATCTATAGAGTGTAAAGGAAGAATAGGCGAATTCCGATACTTAAACGTGACTTCACAACCACGTGGCTAAGTAGTTTGTATTTGGAAACGTTATGGGTAGACAGGAAAGTGGAGCGCACTTCCATACCACGTTTGAACTGCGACGGTTGCCTATGTTCGGATAATGCTGTAGTTGACGTAGTGGGCTTAGCACCTACCTGTCATTTTTCCATAGTATGCACTTACTACATTTTGTTTATTTGTAGGTATTATTGTTCACTACCGTAGGTATCATTATTATTGTAATTCAGTTTTATTGCTAATGTTTATTAGTAGTAATATCGTTCTTATGGTTCGTATCGTTCTGTGTATGGATATGACCATCATTATTAGAACCCACTATATCAATATTAATCTATTACCATGTTTATCATTATTAATACTGTATTATTCGTATTAGCATTATTACTATTATTGTTTTTATAGCTATTAATATTATGATTAATATCAGTATTGATTGGTTGTATTCCTGCACTCGACAGGTTATATTGATCCTGGCGGTCAAGGTGTCTCGACAGAGGATTTGCGGAAGCGTGTTGTCGGCCTCAAAGTCAAGAGGTGTGCGCACAGGCCCTTTTCTATAGGTTTCTCTCAATGGTAGACTATCTCTTTGCCGAGCAGGTGGAC
>JABUQX010050750.1:7500-15000 GCA_015478945.1 Trachelipus rathkii
AAGTGGAGAAACTTTACAATGATATTCTACACAAACAAACAAGAGCTTAAAACTATCTCTGTGAACAATGAAGACCATCTTAAAACAAAACTGAAAACCTTTCCTTTTCGTTTCTTAAATACAAAGATTACAAAAATCTTTCTAATGAAGACCATGAGGCTATATCAACCCTCAAATAGAATCAAAACAAAGTTATCAAAGCACTAATGTATAATATTAGTTGGTTCTCCACTATCAATGTCGTCAGTAATGTTTTCCATAAATTCTTAAAGATATGCTCTGAAATGATCTACCCTTTCAAAAACCATGCTCGGAGTCATACAATATATTGTTATCAAAATAAATATTTCTTTATATGACCTTTCAGTAACTTTTACAAAACTTTTACAACCAGAGATGTTAAGCTTATTGGACTATAATTTTCCAAACCTTACTTACTACCTTTCTTATAAATAGGCACAACATATTGCTGTTTTTCAGTCTCTATGGTACCTCACCAAAAGAATGATATATATAATCATATATATATATATATTATATATATATATACTATATAAGCAATATACTATATATTCATTGTATACTAACTCATTATAGATATATATATATATATATATATATATATATATATATATATAATATATATATATAAAAATATAAAATATCAACAATTATATATATATTATATATATATATATATATATATAAAGTATAATATAATAAAAATAATATAATTATAAAATAATATATAACTAATATATATATATATAATTATCAATATTATATATATATATAATATATTATATAAATATATATATATATAATATATTATATATATATATATATATATATATATATATATATATATATATATATATATATATATATATATATACTATATATTATATATATATATATATATATATATATATATGTATATATAATATATAATATCTATATTATATATATAATATATATATAATATAATATATTAATATATATATATATACTATATATATATATATATATATAGAGTAGAGCAAAGAGAGAGAGAGAGAGAGAGAGACAAAGAGAGAGAGAGAAAGAGAGAGAGATCGCTTAATAATCAAATACAGTGCCATTGCAATACCTCTACTACCCTTTTTCAGAATTCTACTATATATACATACCATCAGGGTCTGCAGCTTTACTTGCGTCAATTTAATATACCTTTACCTGAAATTTAAATTCCGTAAGTCTATTTATTACATGCATACCTAAATTATTTAGTCCCCAAACTGTTATCCAATCTATCTTTCCTCATTAAACAGTAACGCAAAAGAAGCATTAAAAATGGTATGAGCTGACTACTTATCTTAACCTACTAAATTTTCAGCAATTTCAATCTCACCAATTGTCTTATTCTTACTTTTAAATTTATATAAGGTAAGGAAACTTTTTCTGGTCATTATTGCTATTCCTTGATAAATTTATTTTGCCAGTCTCTTTGCCTTTATTATTTATTGACTAGTTAAGTTCATTTCTATTTTTCCTATAATTTTCAAATCTTCCTCCCTACTACTACTACTACTACTACCACTACTACTACTACTACTACTACTACTACTACTACTACTACTACTACTACTACTACTACTACTACTACTACTACTACTACTACTACAACTACTACTACTACTACTTTTATAATTTATAATATTCATTTTATGTCTTTTATGTAATTATCTTTGTCATATTAACAAAACAACTTTCACATATTCTACAGACATGAACTCCAACAAGACTTTTTACATATATATTTTTTATTTTAAAAACTTAATAAACTGTTATCATTTGCAACGAAAGTGTTATATATATATTGGCATAGCATATTTAATAAGAATAAAAATCTCAGGAAACAAGTCGTTTAACCTTAAAACCAATTAAAAAAATAGGTTCGTCTCAGTTAAGAAAGCCAAAGAAGAAAACCAAAACAGAAGAATACTGAGACGAACTACATCAACTGCCTTTAGAAGTGGAGTAACTGTACAAAGAGATAAAAAACAACTCCTCTACCACTTCATATATATATATATATATATATATATATATATATATATATATATATATATATATATATATATATACATATAGTATTTATACTACTATATATATATATATAATAGTATTAATATATATATAAAGCTTTCCCTGCCCCCTCTTGATTAAAATTTGCTTTAATTCCTTTCAATTTCGACCGATGAAAAAATATTTCCAATAAAATAAATCTTTTTAAAGAACTTCTCTCTACTTAAAATTTTATATTAGTACTTCGTTACGCTATTTTGGAATTTACTGATGCGATTCATAAAAACACTGTTATTCTTAATAATATAAATAATAATAAATAATAATAATACATAATAAAATTATAATTAATAAAAGAATAATAATAATAACAATTAAATAATAATAATAATAATAATAATAATAATAATAATAATAATAATAATAATAATAATAAAATAGTTATTACAATAATGATAATAATAATAATCATTAATAATAAATAATAAAACTTAATATTATTATGATTATTATATTTATTGCTTATTATTATTATTTTATTAATTTATATTCATTTATTATTATTACTTATTATTATTATTATTATATTAATATTATTATTATTATTATTATTATTATTATTATTATTATTATCATTATCATTAATCATATCATATTATTATTATTATTATTATTATTATTATTGTTTTATTATTATTCATTTATTATTCATTATTATTATTATTCCATTATTAAATATTTTCTTAATTATTAATTATCAATTATTATCCATTTATTATCTATTATTGATTATTATTATTAATATTATTTTAATATTAATTTAATATTATTCTAATATTATTATCTATTAATTATTATTATTATTATTATTATTACTTATTATTATTATTATATTATTTTATTATTATTATATTATTATATTATTATATTATTATTATTATTATTATTATGTATTATTATTATTATTATTATTATTATCTATTATTCATTATTATTAAATATTATTACTTTCATTATTATTATTATTATTATTATTATTAGAATTATATTTATATATTATTATTTTATTATTATTATTATTCATATTATATATTATTATTACTATTATTTATTATTATTATTTATTATTATTATATTATTATTTATTATTATTATTATTATTAATTATTATTATTATTATCATATTATTAATCATATTATTATTATATTATATTATATTTATTAGTATTATTATTATTATATTATTATTATTATATTATTATTATTTATTATTAATTAATAATTATTATTATATTATTATTATATTAATTTATTATTATTAGTTATTATTATTATTAATTATTTATGTATTATTATTTATTATTTATTATTCATTATTATTATTATTATTATTATTATTATATTATTTATTATTATTAATTATTATTATTATTATTATTATTATCTATATTATTTATTAATTATTATTATTATTTATTATTATTATTTTAATTATTATATTATTATTAGTAATTACCTGTATCTTCACTTCTATTCAATTGATGCATTATGCTTCGTTCGTTAATCTCGTTATGTAATATTTTGTTTTAAAAAGTATTTTAATATCTAGAAACATCGAGAACGCATATGGATTATTAATAAGTTCAGCAATGATTTGATTTTAATTAATTATCGTTGAGATAATAATAATAATAATAATAATAATAATAATTAATAATAATAATAATAAATAATTAAATAAATAAATTAATATAAAATAACAATCAATAATAATAATTATAATTAATAATAATAATAATCAGAAATAATAATAATAATAATAGAAATAATAGTAAATTAATAATAATAGTAATAATAATAGTAATAATAATAAAATAATAATAATAATAATAATAATAATAATTAGATAATAATAATAATAATAATAATAATAATAATAATAAAATAATAATAATAATAATAATAATAATAATAATCAATTAATAAATAATAATAATAATAATAATAATAATAATAATAATAATAATAATAATAATAATAATAATAATAATAATAATAATAATAATAATAATAATAATAATAATAACACTTCACTTTTGATTACTATCAAATGATTACTAGTAACAAATACGAAGAGTTTACCTGTTAGGTTTTATTCTCCGTATTTTTTTTCTTTTTCTTTTTTCCTCTCCCTTTTAGGCAGTTGTTGTAAAAATGACAGTGGTCAAGCCTTGACCATAAGGTCATACCATTCTCTATGTTTTATCAGCACAAGCCTTAGGATAGCAATGCATTTACGAGCTACCATTATACTCATTTCTAAGTTGATACCCGACACTGTGAGCTTCTGTAGATGTTCTAGAAGACTTTCCTTGACTGCTCCTAGCGATTCTAGTACTATCAGGATCACTTTGTCTTTGATTTCTTACATTCTTTTAATTTCCTGTTTAATATTTAGTATTTTAATTCTCTTTCCCGTTGATAAGCTACTAAGGTGCTGTACATTGGAACTCCCACTCCTATTTATAAAACAATTTTACCCCTTCTTATCCTTTAATACGATTTAAGGTCTGTTATGGGAGACTGCTATATCTTTTGGGATGACACAATCGTATAATAAGAGCACATCTTCAATTTGTTCTATTTCAGGGCAAGATTTACCAAATGTCGATTTTAATGTAATTTGTTATTATGAGATTTTTTTCAGTAATTATGTTAAAAATTCATGAAAAAATAATAAAAATATGTAAATAAATAAATAAATAAATAAATAAATAAATAAATAAATAAATAAATAAATAAATAAATAAATAAATAAATAAATAAATTATTGGCTACGTAAATAAACTGTAAGATAAAGCTCAAAATTTTATATCCGATGCATATATATATATATATATATATATATAATATATTATAATATTATATAATATTATATATATATATAATATAATATAATTAGCTCATTATATATATACATATATATATATATATATATATATATACGTGAGAGGGAATTAATTAAGTTTTTGTATTTGTAAAACTCTTGGAAGTTCATTACCCTGAAAAATTTAATGTGGATATTTTACATGCTATGGTGACGGATTGCGGTTTCCATGACAACCAAAAATATGAGAGGCAAAAATAGGTAAATAAGTCTGAAATTGTTTTACCTATTTTTCGACTGCTTTACAATTTTCATATTTTTATTTTAGTTTTTAGTTTTTAATTGAATTTTTCTTTTTTTCATTTTCTTTTTTTTAATTATATTATATCAAAATTAGAATGTTTTTTTATATATATATATATTTTTTTTTCATTATTTTCTCTAATTATCTTTTTAGTCTGCTTTTAATTAATTCTGAAAAAACTGTAATGAAAAAACGGTTAATAATATTAAGTTAATTAATTTCAGTCTTTTTTAGGTATTGCTTATCTATCCTACTTCATTTCAAGCACTAAATTCTATCATTGCTTCATTTAACTAAAATGTTTTAAGTTTACAGACATGCTTGCTTAATTCAGTAAAAAAATATTACAGAACGTTTTTACTCAAACTGCAGTACTAAATAGCTCACAAATAATATTCTCTCTCTCTCTCTCTCTCTCTCTCTCTCTCTCTCTCTCTCCTCTCTCTCTCTCTCTCTCTCTCTCTCTTCTCTCTCTCTCTCTCTCTCTCTCTCTCTCTCTCTCTCTCTCTCTCTCTCTCTCTCTCCTTTTCATTTCTGTTGTCATTTCATTAATTCAAATTTGTGACTTATGGAGAACGTGTACAGACAAAGGATATATATATTATATATATATATATATATTTAAAATAATATATATATATATATATATATATATATAAATATATAATATATTGTAGAACTATAAATTTGTATACATCTATAATATAAAAAATCATAAAAAAAATAAAAAAATAATATAGTATAGATATATATATATATATATATATTATATAATAATATATATATATATATATATATATATAATTATAATATATATATAATATATATATATATATATTAAATATATATATATTATATATATATAGTATATATGTATATATATATATATATAATATATATATATATATATATATATATATAAATATATATATATAGATTATATATATATATATATATATATAATATATATATAATATATTTAAATATATATAATATATATATATATATATATATATATATATATATATATATAATATATATATATATATATATTATATATATATATATATTATATATATATATTTATATATTATATATTTATAATGTATATATATTATATATAATATAATATATATATAATTTATAGGATATATATATATATATATATATATTATATAATATATATAATATAAATAACATATATAATATATATATATATTATATATAATATATATATATATATATATATATATATATATATATATATATATATATATATATATATTATATATATATATCAATAAAGGGAAGTCAGAGAGTTATGCTTCATCTTTGGATCTTATGATATACACACACAACCATAACCACTCTGCCAGCATGTCAAAAAAAATGCTGCCCTAAAAGAAGAGGGAGGACGCTGACACGGTATGAAGCGATATAAGTACACCCCCATTGAGAATTGGGTTGGAACAATTCTCCTCACTTTGTTGCTCAATAGTTCGTCCTTTTCGTGCTTCACATTCCCAGAGAGTATCCCTACTATACATAGGAGTCTTTATTGTACATTTTTATTGTGCACTTCCACCACTACCCTTGGTGCTTGCTCTTTTAAGGAGTGCAGTACTCCGTACGAGTGCAGTATGTGTTTGTGTGTTGTTTCATAATGGTAATCTATGCGGCTCGATACTGATTGGACACTCACCGAAATTAAAAGAAAAGTGTGAATACATATAAAAAATTTTAATCTTATCAAATATTGGGAGCACAAGTGGATCATATGTGTTGATTTAAAACTGGTTAATTTTTTGCTAGGACAACAAGGATGATATACCTAAAGATAGCTCTGCTTATGGGACACAGGGTCAAGGAAGAGCATTAAACAAATCTGGCCAGCACGAACATCACTTACTGTCAGAGAAAAAAATGTAATTAATCCAGGTTTAGTGAGCAGAGATAAAATCATATTTCCTCCTCTTCATATCAAACTATTTCTCAATAAGAAATATGTAATAGCTTTAGATACGAACGGCGAGTGTTTTAAATATATAATTTCAAAATAACCCAATTTAAGTTATGAAAAAGTCAAGGCTGGAACGTTAATTAAAGATATTAAGACATTAGTTAAAAAAAGCAATTTTCCTAATGTCATGAATGAACACAAATAAATGTCTGATTCTAATCCAGGGACTTGGTAGAAAACGTTTTAGGCAATAATAGGTCAGGTATCTAAGAAGAAATCGTA